>VXBS01009751.1:414134-467067 GCA_013400255.1 Sitta europaea
CGAGAGCGGGCCACGCCCACGGCCTCGGTGCGCGCCCGGGGAGCGCGAACAGCGCTGGGGTCCGGGGGAACATCCCCCTGGATCCATGGGGAACATCCCCCTGGATCCATGGGGAACTGTGGGAAACATCCCCCTGGAACCATGGGGAACCGTGGGGAACATTCCCCTGGAACCGTGGGGAACCGTGGGGAACATCCCCCTGGAACCATGGGAAACATCCGTCCCCCCTGGATCCAGGTTGAACATCCCTCCCTCCTGGATCCAGAGNGAACATCCTGATTCTGTGAACCGTAAGAGTCATTTGAGCCTGAAATTTGAGGATTTAAAGCTGTCTGTGTCAGCCCTCTGTAATGTTCTCTTTCCTGTTCTCCCCTGGTTTTCTGTCTTGTTTCTATTTCCACTTACCTTAGTTTGAAATTATTGATTTACACATTTCCCCACGTTTTCTTCTCCTGACCTTGGTCTTCACCCCCTTCTCTGGCCGAGTTCCCAGGGTGCCCTGGCTGAATCCTCACATCAGATCTTAGGTACAGTTTTAGTCTGTGCTAGACAAGGAGTTTGTGGCTGAAGCCGTGGCAGTGATACAAAATCAGCTTTTCTTAATACCATAAAATCTTTATTTCCTGAGTTTTTCTGATTCACTTGACCAGCAGAAAGGAAACCTGTGGCAGGACAGTGGTGTGCTGCCTTGTCCCTGTGCCCTTTATTAAGATCATGGACATTCTGTGCTCCTCAACAGGCACCTGTGATGCTTTTATTGACACACACCCCAAAAGCACGCGGGGTATTCTTCACTCTCCTGCTCTGCACAGAGCTCTGCAATCCTGTGGGCTGAGCACAGCCTGGGTGAAAAGGCCCTGCTGCCCATGACAGGCAGAGCTCAGCACCTCCTCCAGGCATGTCCTGATTTTAACCTTCTCAGGAAATTATTTTAAAGATTGGTTTAACACTTTTTAATATGAGTTAACAATAAGTTAACTATGTAGCAAATACGGTTCTGTTAATGCTTCAGACTTCCTCCTGAGGCGACGGATTTTTTTGTGAGAGCCCAGAAGGTCACTTGGGTAACAGTAAAAATGAATTTTTTCATACATAAGGAAATTGAATTTTCAGAAGGAACTCATCAATGTTGTCCAAAAAGACACTTTTCCTTTCACGGGTCTGTTCTCATCCGTCCGGATGTTCCTTTCCCATCTATCACTCACTCCTGATGAGGAAATAATGCAACAGCAGATGAGTCTTGGAAAACCCAGTGCTGTGAATGGCTTCAGTCTTTGTTTCAGGGCAGGGAATTTATTTTCACTTCCTTAGCAGAGTAGATCCATCCTTGAAAGGCGTAAACCTGATGGACCTAAAACCTCCCTGCAAACAAAAAAGGAGGAGAAATACTGCAAGCATTAAAATTTTACAATCCTGAGCTGGTGTCTTCATTTCTAGGCAGTTTTCACAACATCAAAACACCAGGAATGAGAATAACGTTGAGATGGAAGCTCAAACATCTTTCATTCCTACAGGCTGCAAACGAGTTTTAGTGCAGGGAGGAGCCAAATGAGTTGATGGCTTAGGCAGGGTTTCTCCCCCGGGCTGTGAGGTCCCAGCAGCTCAGGAGGGGCTGCAGAACCTCCCGGTGTTAGGGGAAGGTTTGCACTGGGGCAGAAGGGCGGTGGATTTTCCTCCCTGTGTCATCTTTCTCGAGGAACAACCTCTGCCAATGCTGAGTACTCTTCCAAAACATTCCTGCTCAAGCAGCCTTAGAAGAGAAGGTCCCAGGAAAACAGGAGATTTCCCACTGCGAGGCTTTTTTGATTGCTTATTTGTTCTCATCTTCTCTCCTCCTGTGCCCTCTGGCTTCGTCCCCTATTCCTCCATTGTCTTTACATTCAGCTGCTTTCCTGGTTCCTCTCTATCCCAAAAGTGAACGGAGTTGGGCTTTTGCTGCTGTTCCTGTGCCCATTCCTGTTCCTGCCCTGGACCTGTTTGCAGCTCTGAGACCTGCTTTGGATGTGTACAGTGCCTGGCATTTTGGGAAGCAGCCCTTTGAACCTTTAAGAGGGGCTAAATAACTTAAATAACAAAACAATAGAGCCCTGGGTGACCTGTCACGCAAGTCCCTGCCTTTTCTCTCCAGAGCAGACATCCTGCCATTAAGCTGCTTAACATCTTGAGTGTGTGCATAATCCATTTCCCTGAACTGTGCCCCGGGATCCTAGTGTGCCATTCTATCCAGAAATACAAACTGGGAAGTGGTAGCAAGTGGGAATGACAGGTAGGAGGGGCACCATTGGAAATAAAAGGGACTTGCCACTGGAGAGGTAAAAATCTTGCTCTGTCCAGACAGCAGCAGGTCCTGATGGTTGGGAGATTGGAATAAATCTGTGGATTCAGTTTGGAACAGTCAGAGTTTTTGGAGGAGAAGTATGACTCTTGCTGAAGACCGATGTGTGAGTTAAACAGAGAAGGAGGCATTGCAGTTTGTGTGTTGTGCCAGCTGTTTCTTAGTGTGGCTGACAATTCTTTTCAGCCAGGTGAACACGGTGAAGTTTCCACTTGCTCAGGTTTTGGATGTGGACACCGATTTTTCAGAACTGCCTGAACGTGCTGGATTTATTCAGAAAGGCACCAGCACAGCACAAATTACCCACTGTAACTGTGGAAGCCAATGGCCAATTACCTCAATAACTGGCTATTTGCATAATGCATTCCCAATTCTGCATGCACAACTGCCGTGAGTGATTGCAGGTGCAGCAGTGGGGCTGAGCTCACGTGTGCAGGGGCTGCACAAACATCTGGCTGGGAGCAGCAGTCACCCCAGCACCCCAGGGCTGCTCCAGAGCCAGGCATTTCAGGCTTTGCTTTGTCCTGGTAGGATCCTGGCTCACTCCCTGGAATTGCCTGTGTGCTCCACCAGAAACGAAGCAGCTCTGCAGCAGCAAAGGCTGTCGTGGCTCTCCCTGCCTGTCAGTGACAATATGGAGGCAGATGGGAACATCTGGATGGTTTTATGTAGGGAATTGTATAATAAGGAGCTAAAATGACACCCAGCAGTGTTTCTAAAGCAGGTCAGTCATTTTACATGCTATTCCAGCTCACTTCTCTTATGTATTATTAATTGGGAAGCTTTTCCTTGTGGTTGATGTATCTTTCCCCAAATGATCTGTCGTGTGAATGTTTCATTAGGAGGGACTCTAATCTCATTTCATCACTTTGCAAGGAGCCCCCAAAGCTTCTTAGAAAGCCAAAGCTCCTTAAAGACAATTGAGGAGTTTCAATGCGAGCACATCATTGGTGTTATTGCAAGAGTAGATGTGATGACAAGGAGCATGGAACTCCTGTCCTCTGCAGTCCTGTCATGTGCTCGTGGATGAATAGCCATGGAAACATTTCTTTGCATCTGCTGGTGCCTGAAGTGATGTCTCCAGCCAAGCCCTGCTGTTCCCAGCCACCCTGTGCACAGGCTCACAGCTCTCACAGGTGTAGGCTTAGCTCGGGTTTAGGGGCTGGATTTGCAGCTCCTCATGATCAGGATGGGAAGGAGCTTCTCTGGGCAGCAGAGTTCTTTCCTCCCACCCCCTCAGCAGCTGCTTCCCATATGGCCAGCTCAAAAACCAGCTCCTGGCCCCCTTTGCTCACCCTTAGCTCTCTGCTGTATTTTGACTGTGTTAAAGAATTCAATATTTCTTTTTAAGTATTTTTTTTTTCCTGTGTCTGGTTTGTTGAAACCTTCTTAGTGTGAAATTAGCTTGGGAATTCCTGGGCCTGATGAGGAATTGAGCTGACATCTGTAGCTCTACAGATCTGCTCTGTAGAGAGAAATCCCTAATTGGGTGTTCCTTGGGCAGACTAAGATCTTTTTAGCTCAGCATTTCTGTGCATTAACATTGGATTTCACATCTCAGTGATTGTGGTTTGAGGATTGTTCCCTGATTTGGTGTGAAATTAATGAAATTCCTCCGTAGTACGTAAACTTACACATTGAATATCTTGACTGTATGCCTGCTGCACAGTGACATGTTTGAAAAACCAAACATCCTTTATTGCCTTCCATCCACCCCTGAGACAAAGGTCTGTGCTGAGGAAAGAGCAGCGTGAAGGTCAAAGGTTTGTGCTCAGGAAAATGCAGCACGAAGGTGAAGCAGGTGAAGCAGCTGCTTTGTCCTTTCCCACATGTGGGGAAGGATCAGAGGCTGCTGTAAATCCATTTTACTCAAGGAATCAGTGATGTGCAACAAAAATCCTGTGCTCACGGTCAATGGGTACAATGGGAATTTGGAGCTTTCTGTGGATTAATGAATAGATTGTGTGTGTACTGGGGGGCTGGGCAGGACTCTTTTGTGGCAGGTACAGTGGTAAGGGTGTTTTTACAGAAATAATTTTAATTGTAATTAATAATTTTAATTGTAAGCTTGTCCCCTGTGTGTATGGCTGGGTGGCAGTTCCTGGAGCTCATGGGAGCCCTGGGCTGGGCTGAGCACAGAGGGAGCTGCAGTTTTCAGGAGGTGTCAATGCAGTTGTTGGGTCTGTCACACATATGGGCACGTGAAATGTGAAATGAGGGTTCCCAGGCTTTGAATTCCCCTCTCCTGCCCGTTGTGGGTGTAATCTCCCAGTCCCCACAGTCCCCGTGGTCTTTCTCCCTGGGAGGAAGCACAGCCACTGCTCTGAGAACTGCATTTCACATGGCACAGCCTGAACTGTAGCTCTATTAATACAAAGATAAACAGAATTTAAATTCAGTTTGACCTTCTGTGGCAGCTGTGACAAAGCGTGGCATGTTTGAAGCCTGGATACAATTATTTGGAATTGCTAAACACCACACTTCAATCATGACCTTTAGCTGGCACCGAGGCCAGAGGAGGGCCCTGATTTTAACTTCTGAACTGCAAATCACCCCGTTGGAAAGAGACTTCAGAAGTCATTATAATCACAGGGAATGTCTGAAAGCATGTGGAAGCTATAAGCAAAATATTTATTTTACACACTTGTCTGCATTTAAGCCATAAATCTGTCTACTATGAGAGTGTTTTACTGGTGTAGAGAAGACAAGTAAGCTGAGATCATAGCAGACATGTCCTATAAGGCTTTACTGAAAATCATTGCTTTTTAATCCCTTTATCCCTGTTATTTCCTACCACTGTGAAAATCCAGCAGCAGGGAAAGCTGGCACAGTGTAGGACAGATGCATAATATGTAATGCTAAGCAGGCAAAAATCCCTCTGTTTGTCTAATGCTCCAAACACATTAGAAATGTCAATGTTAGTGCTGGGTGTCCTACATAAACACAAATAAATTATCAATACTCAGCTGAGTATTGCAAACCTTGTTGGATGTGGTGTCTTGATACCAATGAATGATCTTGTAATTAGTGGAAAATGTCCCTGCTCATGGCAGGGGGTTGGAATGAGATGATCTGAAAGGTCCAACCCAAACCATTCTCCAAAATTAAAATCACCCAGAAAAGCTGACCTGGATTGTTTCTATGAAGAGCAGGTACCACACAAGTGATGGTACAAAACTGAGTTGTGTGCTTCAGGTGTACAACACCTGGTCTCACACCTTTGATTTCTTATTTTCCTTGCATTGTTTTTTCCCTGCATAGACCCTGAAAAGCTGCTCAGACAGTAGCACGGAGCCAGAATGTCCCGAGGGCATCTGGAAATGTTCAGGTGCATGATTGCTTCCGTGGGCTCCACATTAAAGCCTCCTCCTGCTGGAGCACAAATTGAATCAGCTGAGCTGCATCCTCTCTGGCTGGAAGAGAGGGAGCCCTGCAAGCTGGCTGGGCAGGGCACTGCTGGGGACTGTCTGTACCACGGGGCTGAGGAGGGATGGAGTGGAAGTGATGCCTTAAGTTTTAGCTTTTATATTTTCAGATTCTGGGCTGTTTCAGTGGGTAGTTTTAGGTTTCATATTCAGGTTGGTGAGCTCTCTTCAGAAAGTAGGGAGACAAAACAATTCCTGCTCCAGCTTGGGACCAAGGACAAGTGATACAAACTTCAGGCCCAAGAGTATAAATAATGGTGAAGTGAAGAGAGAAAACCAAGGAGGATGGAGCTGCATAACCTGGAGCTGGAATTGCACAATGAACTCCACTGTGCTGATGGACCAGAACTGATCAAAGTGTGGGACCTCATGACTAGTGTCCATTCTGTGCCCATTTTGGGTTCACCCTGGGTGCAGGCACTGCCCAGGTGTACCCAGGCTGTTAATAAATCCCTGTTTTATCCTTCTGCTTTGGCTGCTCTCTGCTCCAGGGCAGCCCCCAGGGCTGCTGAGCTCCAGGAGGGCTCCTGGCAGCAGCAGTGGCAGTGACACACCCACACCACGATGCTCCTCATGTTTGGGGATGCTCACAGTTTGCAGGAATTTTCTCCTCTTTCCGTGTGTATTTTGAGAGGGAAGGTTTGAAGATGCACTTGGCAGTAAGTGCAGAGCTCTGTGTGAGAGGTTTGTGTGAGCAGCCACAGCAAGAGTTTCCTCCCAAAGGGAATCCCAGCGATTCCAGCTCATCCCTCCTGGCTGGGACAGAGCCTCTGCCCAACACCCAGCTGCTCTTCACTGCCTTAGGGGGCACCCCAAGCCTTTGGATTGTCAAGGGTTGAATCAGAGAGATCAGAAATTGTGTCTTGCTCTCTTGTTGCCCAGAGAAGCTGTGGCTGCTCCATGCCTGGCAGTGCCCAAGGCCAGGCTGGACAGGGTTTGGAGCAGCCTGGGATGGTGGAAGGTGTCCCTGCCATGGCAGGGTTGGCACTGAATGAGCTGTAAGGTCCTTTCAATCCAACCATTCTGGGATTTTATGGTTCTGTGATTCTCCTGCTCTCCCAGGGGGGAGACTGGATTGATGGGCTCTTCTGACACGCTGAGCATAACTCAGTTCCTGTTGGAATCAGAGGTTTCATGGTCCAGCAGTAGAAGTGCAGCAGCTTTGCTCAGGTGGCACCCACCTGCAGCGGGCCAGGCTGGTCCTTGCACACCCACCCCAGCATTTCCTGCTCCCACCACTCCTCTCTCACCAGCCAAGGTTATTAAACTGCTATTTATACAGTTCAGGCTGCAAATTGGAGCTAATTAACATGTGCACTGCCTCTTCCCGTGTTATTGACCATGGAGGACAAAGCCTTGGAGCTGCCTCTTCCTCTCTCACCCTGCTAACGCTCCGTCTGATTTCCTGGCAGCTTTGCCAGAGCAGCTCCCAGGCTGGAGCACAGCTCTTCCAAAAGGGCAGCTGGAGGGACACAACCCCAACTGGATAAATTAGAATTTATCTGATCTTTTAATCTAGGGCAAGAGAACATATGGAGCGTTGTGGCAGAGTCAATTTGAGATTTTGACAACAAAAATATGGGTTCTTTCAGCCATAATAATTTAAAACAATGGTTTATTTTTGTGCTGCTCCTGACATACAGTAGAAACTGTGAGAGACTGACAGGTTCTGGGGCTGTTCTCATCCCTCTTTAAAAACATGGGCCTTAGGAAATGACTTTGCACCCAACCAATGAGCAGATTTCCAATTATTTTACTAAATAAATACAAGTATTCTGTAAAAGCAGCTGCGACTCTAAGGAGTGTTTTTCCATGAGGTAAAGTCAATCAAAGGGAATGTGCTGCTTGCAGATAATGTTCCAGGAATGAATGCAGGGGCAGAGCTGTGATGCTGACTCCGGAGCAGAGCCCCCCAGCCCCCCTCTGCCCCTGGCTGTGCACAGCTTCCTGCAGCCCCTCCGGCTCCTGCACTGCTCCAACTCTTAGTGAAGGGTTTCTTTTTTATTCCAAGGGCTGGAGACACTTTACAGCCCATCACTGGCTGTTAGGTTGTGTTTCAGCATCCCACCGACCCCCGTTTGTGGCAGAGGCTGTGGTGTTGGCTCATGGAATGGTTTGGGTTGGGAGGGACCTTCAAACCCATCTCATTGCAGCCCTTCCACCTCCCCAGGTGGCTCCAAGCCCCATCCAAGCTGCCCTTGGATGTTGTTTTTGAAAATCAGCCTGCTGATTTGTTTTGGTGCGATGGAGTCAGTTCTCATGAACTGTGAGATGAACAAGGATCATGTTTGCATTCCTTTGTGAAAAGATCTCACCTGATGGACTTCTCAAGTGCCCAGTGGGGATGGAGAGGTGGGAACTTCTCTGTCCAACCTCTGCTCACTGTCCAGACACTGAGAGATCCGAGGTCAGCAATGAACTGGAGAGTTCTTTTCTTCTTCTCTGCCTGAACCCCTGTGTGTGTGTGCTGTGCTCCCTCTGTACATCACAGTGACACTTGGACACTTCCAGGGATGGAGCAGCTTCTCTGGGCACCTGATCTATGGAGAACTAACACCTGCAGAGCAGAAAATATATTTCACCAACTTCAGAAGTTTGTGGCGGGGCTGAGAGCTGAACCCAAAGATTTTGAGTTACCAATCCAAGCCTGGTTGATCACCCAACCCTGGGGCTCATCAAAACACATTTAAAGGTTTGTTACCTGCAGGCTGTGTCTGTGCCATGTGCTGTTGATGCTGAGCAGAGCTGCCTCCCCTGGCCTGGCTGCCTGTGGCTCCCCCCTGGAAGGTCCCAGGCCAGAGGGGGCTGCTGGCCAAGGACCCTCCGTGTGCTGGGCCATGGGGGGCCTGTCCCCCATCCCAGCAGGGTCACTGGGTACACATTTGTCAAAATCTTCCACCAAACCCCTCTACTTTTGACCTGAAAATCTAAGCAAAGAAGCCAACAGGAGCCTTGGTTGTGCATGAGGAATGCCAGAGCACAGACCAGGGTGAAACCCAACAGAATGGTAAAATATCAGAGAGTTTCCTGTGTGTTTTAAAGCATTTACTGGAACTTAACAGAGCATTATCCCTCACTGAGGAACAATAAGATGGCTGCAAGAGCAGCTCTCATACAGCCTGCTTCTATAAAATTGAATTGGTTTCATATATACTAAATTTTAAAGGCCTTTTAGACTTATGGATTTATTAAAACAAAAAAAAAAAGGTTTGTTCTTGATGTCTTGAGCCCTTTATTGCAGTAACCTCACTGCTGGACCACAGCTTTGGCACAACACACACATCCATAATGAGGGACTGCCTGTTCTAGGGAGGTTTTATTACAAAAGAAAGTGCACAAGTATATTAGGAAGAAAGGGGGAAAAGAGAGAAGTCTATTTTTTTTGGCAAAGCCTTGTATTATAGATCTCATTTCTCTGGTTGCAGCTGCCTTTAGGCACCCATTTCAGCGAGCTGCTCTGTTCTGCTTAGCTGTAGATGCTTCCCAAATTTCCTCTTTGGTGAAACAGGCATTTGTGCAGGTTCCCCATAAAAATGACTGATTTGGGTTTTACCAGGAGCTCTGGCACTTCTCCACTACAAGAAAGAATTGCATTTATAGAGAGGTTTATCAAGATGGGAATATTTTAAATGTCCAGTGGAATCCTCTGTCTTCCCCCAAACAAGCCTCCCTGGGCAGGAATTTCAGCCATTCTGGAATGAAAGCCTCCTGAAAGGAATCTATTTCCCTGTGGGACTGCCTGCCCAGCTTCCAGCCCTGCTTCTGGGGGAAGGTAAGAGAGCTCTGTTTTCATTTACTATTTATGAGATGTGCGTTCCTATTGCCAAGTGACCACAGGATTCAGGGCTTTTAAGAATCTGCAAATGAGATGAAGCTCATTATTTTTTCATGTGAAAGGGATTATTGCAATGGGAGTGCAGGGATGTGTAACCTCAGAGATGGCTCTTGCTGGGGGATAGATTTGGGGGTTTTTGCTTTAGGAAGCCAAGAAGGAACACAGAGTATTTCCCAGTCATTCTGCTCAGCATCTAAAAGCAGTATTTATTAGGAATAGCACTAAAGGGGATGGCTTTTTTAATTGCAGACTGGAACTGGTAGGAAATGGCCCTCCTTGTGAGTGCTTTTTACTCTGCAGTGTTGAGAGAAATGCAGGGGCACGTTTCCAAAATAAATCTTTTTCTTAATAAGCAGAAATCCCTCATTATCCATTCCTGCCCCCACACATCAGAGCTGATCTCAGGGTCCTGAGGGACAGCAAAGGCTGGAGGCACAAATGCAGATTTTCCCTTGGATTTCTGGGTGCTCCCAGCCCTCCCTGCAGGTCACACACGAGGTTTTTGCATGACCTGAGTATTTTCCAGCCGTGTCTGTGTGAGACAGAGCTGTCAACAGGTGGCAAAGGCACTGCAGCTGCAGGAGAGGGCACCTGATTTAACAACGTGGCTGAGGCAGCTCAAGCTGTGACAGAAAAGAGTCAATTTAAGGGAAATATCCGAACTTTGCTGCCTGTGAGAAGGCTCAAGGGGCATTGAGCAGCTGCTGAGCACTTTCTGGTGGCCTGGGAGCCCCATCCCTGCTGCCCCAGCAGGCTGGGATGTGCAGGAGCAGGCACAGGCACTGCCCTCTGCCCAGCACAGCCTCTCCAGGACTGCAGGGCAGCTTTTAGCAGAATATCCCCGGGGCTTTGCTGCCCAGCTGCCAGGGAACACGCACTCACAGCCCTTAGGTGCCTTTTAAGACCCCAGACTAATTTCCTTCCCCGTGTTCCTGCTCTCCTGAGCTCATGCTCCACCAACGCAGTAATTGCAGGCATTTGTTTTGAGCCACACAAGCCTGAGCTCCAGAGCAAGTTTTATTTACTGCAATTATATCTGGCAGGTAATTTCTAGTAAACCCAGGGAAATGATTAACCTCCCACTAAATTCAGGAACAGAAAAAAATAGGGCAAATTGATCAAATAAGCTGTTTCCTACATAATAAAAAAAATATTACAAATATAACATCCTGGAACAGAAATAGCTCTGATGAAACCATAAAGACAAGCAGGAACCTGCTAGAGGCATCTGTGCAGAGTTTTAAAATGGGGATTAATTTTTAGCTTATCTCCTAACCATGAATTATTATTATTTTACCCACTGCTGGTGGTGGAGGTGCTTCAGCTGTGTCCATACCTTGTGTCACAGATGAGTGACTTATGTCACCTAAAGAATCACAGGCAAAGGTATTAGCAAAAGGGGATTTAATTTAAATTTGTCAGAGTGTGATTGAGCAAAGTTTGATGGCAAGTTTTACTCTATTCATTCCTGCATGGATGAATTCTGCAAAGGAAAATGGAGTTAGAATTGATTTAAAGTGATTTACACAGACTAAAGAGCCAGAAGGGTCAGGGACACCCTCCTGTTAAATCATGAGGTGCAGAGTGGAATTTCTTTCTCATTTGAGTTTGGATGAGAGGCAAAGAGAGCCTGGGACATGAGAGCATCCATTGGGCAGGTTACAGGATGCTGGCAGCAGAAGTGGCTGGTTTTGTTTCCCCAGCAATCCCTGTCTGCATTCCCTCCTGGGCAGGGTTAGAAAACCTCTCTGGGGCAGGGGCTGAAGGAGCTGCCACAGGGCTGGGGGCCCTTGGGCAGTAATGCCCAGAATTCCAGCTCCAAGCCCTGCTGGCTGTCACCTGGTGCCACTTTGAGCCCGTTTTCCATCCCCCTCTGGGGGCTGGGGGCAGCTTCCTCCAGCCTGGCTTGGGCAGCAGATGGGAAAGGAGGAAGAGTTCCTTCTGACTCGTGGAGAAGGAGCTTCTCAGGCTCCTCCCTGGTGCTCCCCAGACTCCAGCCAGAGAATAATGTCACTCTGAGGCCCAGATGTCCCTGCTGCTTTGGTGTGATGGTAACCAGGAGTGTCAGGCTGGAGATGATCCCTCGTGTGGCACCCCTGTCCTCCCCACACGGGGCTGGCCAGGCTGGGCACACTGTGAGCCCAGCTGCCTTCTGCTTGCCTTGGGGTGGGCAAAAGCAGATGTGGCATTTGGGGAGGGCTTTGTGTGCTCTGCTGGGTTTGCTGTGCCCAGCCAGCCTCGGCCCTGGTGGGCACAGAGTGGGGACAGTGGTACATGATGGGTGATTGGCAGCAGGGCTCTTGCAGGGTTGCTTCCTCCTCCTGGGCACAGTTTCCTCTCTGATCCTGCCTGATGGGTGATCCCTTCGAGTTTCCCCAGCAAACAGTGGCAATTACTCCCTGATTAAAGCCCGGGCAGCCGGGCTGTGCAAATGGGAGATAAATACCCATTTCTGTGTTCTGCTCCCTGCCTGCCCTGGGGGCTCAGCTCAGCCTCCCACCCCCTGGCCCTGCTGGGACTGCAGCAGGCTGGGATGGGGAGCACCAGGGGCTGGCTGTGGGGCTGCCCAGGGGGACAAGGGTGGGGACATGGCTGTGCTGGCAAGCAGGGACAGCCAAGTGACCACTGCTCTCCTCAGGCTGAGGGCAGCCCTGTGTCCCATCCACGGGACCCCTGCCCTGCTCCTGGTGGCTCTGGGAAGGTGACACAGCTGTGTTTGGTTTCCAGGGGACACCCCTGGCACAACGCTGGGCTGTCACCACTGCTGTCAGCAGCTCCTTCCTTGGGCACGGAATAAATTGGTTTTGAAGTTGCACTATGGAGGTTCAGGTTGGAGATCAGGAAAAAATGTGTTGCTGAAAGAGGCTGAGCATTGGAATGGGCTGCCCAGGGCTGGTGTCACCTCACTGGAAGTGTTCAAAAAGGAGATGCAGCACTTTGAGATGTGGTGTGAAGGTTGGAGTAGATGATCTTGAAGGTTTTTTTCATCCTGAATGACTCTGTGGCCTTCACCACACTGAAGGAAGTTTCCAGAACCTCCACCATAAATCTGCCTTTTATGACTTTTAGGTACATTCCCTATTTCCCAGTATTTCCACATCATACAGAGTTGTATTATTTGTATCTCTTCCCTCTCTTCCAGGCTCCATCCTTTTGAATGCATGGCCAAATTCATGATGAAATAAATTCTGTGTATATTGCTAAAGTTTATTCTGCTGCTGAAACATTGCACAGAAATCCTTTGTCTGTCCTGAAACTTCTGACAAATCTTTGCTTCTTTTAAAATAACCTTTGAAATGTTTTTCATCCAAACGAGTGAAATAGCAAGAATAATAGATGTTGTAGGATTTGTAGCCACTATAGTTTCCTGCTTCTCCAAATGCTTTTGGAAATGCTGATTGATTTGTAACAAAGCTTGAAATGTCACCAGGAGGAATGAATGAAAAATACACTGCTGTAATGTATGTTGAAGTTGAAATTGGCTCAAAGTTTTAACCTTTAGAGGTGCTTTTTTTCCTTTTCTTCCCTTTTTTAACTTTTCACAGCAGTGAAGGAGTTGGAAAGATAACCAGGAACAAAATGCACAGAGAGGAAATGAATAAATTATGCTCTTATTTTTGGCACATTTACAAGAGAGACATTTTAAAACTCCACTTCAGTGACAAAAGAAAGGATTGCTCTACTTAAACTGAAGCCTGTTCCCTCTGGTACAGAGGGCTGCTGTGCTGGTGGGGTCTGATGGATCCCTGGCCTGGCTCCACTCTGCAGGTCCTTGAGAGGGGGAAAAAGCCACAAGCACCCCCGGAGCCTGCAGCAGGGGGCTCTGCTGGGGCTGTTTTGGGCAGGATGGGATCATTCCTGCCTTGGTCAGTGCTGGGAATGTGCTGGGGGAGCAGGAGCCACGTCCTGGCAGCGTTTCCCACCCAGCTGGGTTTGTTGGTTCAACTGGCAGCGCCGTGTCTCAGGGAGCTGGGGCTGTGTTTGGGCAGCAATAATAACAAGGCTTTGCCTGCTCTGGAATTTGCAGTAATTGGAAGTGCAGAACGAGGTAAACATGGTTTGTAACCCGTCCTGTTTCAGGTCCAGCCAAGTGACCCTCCAGGGCACTGAGGCTGCCCCCGGGCCACCAGCCCATCCCTGCTGTCACTGGTCGTGTTCCTCGCAGTGCTCAGCCTTTGTCACTCAGCTTAGAGATGTCTGCTGCTTTCTAGGGCTTGCTGCTCTTCTTTTTCCTTTTGGAATTTACTCTCTGGAGTACAAAACATAGCAACAAAAGCCTTGGGACCTGTCTCACTGCAAGGAGATGTGCAGCAGCTGGGGCTGCACTTGATGCTTCAAGTTTTGAGTTTTCCTGTTCTGCATTGGTGTGCAGCTTTTAGTTTTGTATTAAGGGTTACTAAGATCTTTTCACAGGGTGGGGAAGACACAATAATCTTATTTTAGTTAGGGACTCAAGGGCAATCTCTCTAAACTTCAGGCCAAGAGCATAAACAACTTGAAAAGAGGAGGGCAGGCAGCAAGCATGCAAGGAGGATGAAACTTCATAATTTGAGGTTATTAATTGGACAGTTGACTCCTGTATGCAAATGGGCTAAAACATAAAAATGTGACATCCTGTGCCCAAACCCTCTTTTGCTTCCACCTTGGAGCCATCTGGGCAGAGCCAGGGCTGTGGTTTGAAGGCACATCAGTAAAATATCCACTTTATTCTTCTTAACTCTGTCTCACCTCTGTTCCAGCTCCACAAGGCCTCACAGTGCTGGGAGGATGTGACTCCTTGGGCCTCCCTCTCCCCATGTCTCTCCTCAGTGGCTGCTGATTTTGGGCAGTTTGAAAGGCAGACAGGAGCTGAGCAGTGCCTGGGAGCCGAGGGCATTTTGCTGTCACTGGGGGCCAGCGAGGGGGCTCCTCCTCCCTGCCCAGTGCTGCAGCAGAACTGCTGACAAACGTGGTGTTCCAGCTTCTGCCCAGGATTTTATGGGTGGAAACCAGGGCCCTTTTCTTCCTCCAGCTCCCTCTCCCCCTGTACCAAGAGCTGTTTCCAGTGGTGGTGCTGTGAGGAGAGATGAGAGGCGAGAGCAAAACCAGGTGACACCAGGAATAAAAACTGCAGGGTCTCAAGTTCCAGTTCATTCCAGAATCCTGAAACTTGCTGCCCCACTGGAGGTGGAGTAACCCAAGCAGATGCTGTGGTGTGTCTGTGAATGCCAGCGTTGGAGGAAGGTCAGGAGGGTGCTGCATTGCTAATGAATGAAATGAATCCTGGGGCAGTAATTACAGGGCTCTCTCACCTTGTTCCTAGACATTTTTTTTCTTTAGCAGAAAAAGGCTCAAGATGAATCCACCTATCTCATTTCAGCCTCATGATGTGTTTGTTCAACATAAAAAATCGATGTTGAAGTAAAATTTTGTGGGGAAGGAGAAGGTCTGTGGGGATTACATTCCTGTTCAGTGCAATTTCATGTTTTAGTGCTGCATAGCCTGGCTGGTTAATAAGGTCTCCTTGAATGGGAGTCTGGATTATTGCTGTGCTGGTATGTGAAAATCAATCCTTGTAAATTTATTGGTGGCCACGTGCTCTCTTTGCTGTTGTTATAATTGGGGCTGTCATTGATTGACAGCAGCCAATAACCAAAAGCACTTTGGCAATTCTGATCCCCATCAAACACCAAGGACAGGGAGTGTCCTTGTGCCTCACACTCTTCCTGGAGCTTGGCTCATTCCACAGATTACTGGGATGAAGAAACTTGTCTGGGATGGAGGGGAAGCAGCTGGGATGGCAATGGAAGGCAGAGACACCAGGATAAACCCCAAATCCAGCCCTTTGGGTTAATGAAAGCCTTTCTCCCTGGGTCTAACAGGAGCCCATTGAAGCACCTGGCAGGAATTCTCCCTCTGTGTTGGGATAATGGAGAGTGAAGTTATAGTTTGGTTCTTGGCTGGGGAAGGGTGATAAGGAGAGGAAAATGTGCATTGTTCCCTGGGTTCCTGTCTGGGCTTTTTATCTGATCTGGAGAAGGAGAAGGAGATGACTCCAGAGAATGTGAGTGTGATAATCTTCTGGGAAGTCAGTGAGGCAGAGCAGCCTGCTGGAAGGGGCTCAGTCCTGAGGGCTGCAGGGAACAGCCACAGGAGCTCCTCCATCAGCTCCAGGCTGGCTCCAGCAGGGCTCCATGCTCCCAAACCCCCAAATCAGGTCACTTTTGGCACTTGATTACCTGTTTAGCTCCCAGCATCTGATTAAAAGGTTTGAATTACTGAATGTGAACTGGGATTCGTTTGGTTAGGGCACCAAAACTAATGGCATTTACAGGAATTAGCTTTGGATATCAAAATGTAAGTCTGAGATAAAACCTCCACCTTTCTTCTTGTAAGAAACACCTGCTATAGACTTGACCTATAGGAACTCAGTTCAGTATGTGGTGCTGCTGAAAAACAAATTTGTCTTTACCTGCATACATTAAATTTCTCTTCCCTTGGCTGATAATCCTCTGCATGTTGGCATCCTGACTGCTCTAAGGATTTTTGAATTAATGTTGAAATTATTCATTTGGGTGGTAGGAGCATCTGTTCCAGTGTTATATCCGTGTCTGGTATTTCTTCATTATATATGGGATGATGCACTAGAAAGGCACTTGAGATGCAGGTTATAAAAATACCACAAAGGCAGGGAAGGCAGTTTTGGAAGAGTGCTCTGTGAATTCGGATGCATTTCATTTAGGAACAATCACACACAGGAGGGTGATGTTCAGAGCTGGGGCCACAGGGATTAATTTGGGAATGTCTGCAGAGGGAGCATTGCTGGGAGCAGGTTCTGACAGGGCTGTGGGGCAAGGAATCACAGCTTTGGTCAGTGGGGTTCAGAGTGGGGACACAGAGCTGGGCTGAGGGAGCTGGGGGGCCTGGGGAGGAAGGGCTGGGTCCCTGTGTGGCACAGGGCAGTGGTGGCAGCGGGCAGGGGACAGGACAGGTCCCAGAGGACATGGAAGGGTGGCCCTTGAGCTCCCAGGGACCCCTGGCAGGGCTGTGGGACACACAGGGAGCAGCCCCACCTCTGCTGGCAGGGGTCTGCAGCTCGGAGGGGCTGGCTGTGGGGTCAGCCATGCAGGATGGGGATGATGTCCCTTCGGCTGTGCCAGTCCCCTGGGCTGTGTCACTCCCCTGGGCTGTGCCATTCCCCTAGGCTGTGTCACTCCTCTGGGCTGTGTCACTTCCCTGGGCTCTTTCTCTCCCCTAGGCTGTGCCATTCCCATGGGCTCTGTCACTCCCCTGGGCTGTGCCAGTCCCCTGGGCTCTCTCAGTCCCATGGGCTGTGCCAGTCCCCTGGGCTGTGCCAGTCCCCTGGGCTCTCTCAGTCCCCTGGGCTGTGCCATTCCCCTGGGCTCTGTCACTCTCCTGGGCTGTGCCAGTCCCCTGGGCTGTGCCATTCCCCTGGGCTCTGTCACTCTCCTGGGCTGTGCCAGTCCCCTGGGCTGTGTCACTCCCCTGGGCTCTGTCACTCCCCTGGGCTGTGCCAGTCCCCTGGGGTGACACCAAGGGACAAAGGGACCATCACAGCTGCAGGCTGAGGAGCCCTTTGCAAGGCTGACCACAAACTCTTTCAGTCAAGATCAAACCCGTCTCTCCAAAGACAAAAGGCTTATCCTGAGTGCTGTGAGCTGTAAATCACCGGGCTCTGCTCTGGTCTGGGGTCAGGTATCAGGTTAGGGTTCAAATCAACATCCTCAGGAACCCATTTTACTCTTGATCCTCTCAAGCCCTGCTGGGGATAAAAGGCTTATCATCCATTATCAAATGATAGCAATGGCTCCCTCGGCTGTGTTCAAGCCCAGGTTTGTGCAGATATTAGATGAATTTTCAGAGGAACAAAGTGCTCAGGAACTTGATTCATGGGTGGATTTTGGCCTGTGTTTTATAGGTCTTCAAGGAACCACCAAAAAACCCATTTTTTCCTGCTCTGTGTTTTGAAGTTTAACCCTGTGGTACAGGAACTGTTGGCAGAAACTCAACTCTGAAGGAAATATGAACCATTTGTCAAGGAAAGGAGCAGCACATATTTTAGCCCTCCAGCCCTGCAGGCTTTCAGATATTACCCAATAAAACAAGCTCATCCACTCCTTCTTCTTGAAACCCCCAACCTAATTTTAAGTCTGTTTTCTCTCTAGAGCTCACCCTATAACTTCTCTCCTCCTGGAAGACATCCCAAGCCCAGCAGGCCTGGCTGGCTGGGTGAAAACCCTGCCCCTACTGCCCCTAAGCCAAACCCCACCAGGAGCCTCCCCAGGGCTCCTCTTCCTCACTCATTCCAGGCTCGGGGTTGGTCTGAGGAGAGGCACCTGGGGGTGGGAAATGGGGAAGAGGAGAACAAAGGAGGAGGGAAGGGAAGGATGCTGAGAACGAGGACTGGAAGGGATTTTGGGGGAGGGTTTCTCATCTTTCTCAACCTCCAAGTCTCCTGCAGGATGCAAATTGCACAGCTGAGAGCCAGTGATCTCCACAGCCTGAGGTTTTCTTGGCTTGCAATCCTGATCTGGGCCAAATTCCAAGCGTTTGCTCATTTAGATGAGTAAATCTAAGAGAAATTAAAGATGAAGATGTATTATCAGTCTTAACTTCTGTGTAATACTCGTGCATGCCTATGATTTTGTCATTACATCAGTTCTTGAGATGTAGAAATTGCTTGCAGTAATTTAATTCTTGCTCTATTTTATTGCATTTTTGTGTTGCTTCCCTGACCCTGGGTCTCTTTGCTGAGTTATAATACATTTTTACAATTTCCCCTGGAATATCTGCGTCTTCAGGAATATCAAACATGGCATATCCACTCCCTTTCACGTGGAACCAACCATGAAAAGGCACAACAAGGACAGTGCCTGGGGTGAGGCACAGGCAGGGTGGCTGTGGGGGTCACACTTTGAATGCATCTTTTAAAGTAAAGGGGATTTTTTACCCAGCAAGCTCTTTCATTCATTTGTTTTATCCCAAGCCAGTCTGGGTTGATTCAAAGCAAAATACCATCATAATTTTTTTTTATTTTTTTGGGGGGTGGCTGGGCTCGCTGGCTGGATTTCTGAAACTAAATGATTCTGTGATTCTCTGTAATGGCTCTGGCTCTCATGCTATCCTTAAATAACCTCTCCTGTTGCCACTGCCAAAGGCAGGACAGGCTGCTGGGTGGGCCACTGGGCTAATCCTGAAGATCTTTCCATATATTCTTATTTTAGCATCTAAAACTTGCATTCTAATAATTTAATATTCTAATAATAATCCTATTCTAATAAATAGGACATTTGCTCAAGGTTGGTTTGCACCCTGCCTTTCATCAAGTGATGCTCCTAATTAAAATCTACACTCCACTGGCAGTGGTGGAGCAGAGCTGAGCTCACATCCTGAGTTCTGCTCCAATGGAAAACGTGGTGGGAAATTGTGTATTTTATATCCCTGCCCTTTATGTGGTGGTTAATAACCATGGTTATAGAGCAGCAAAACATCTCTGATACTCTGTCCTTTAAACAAAAGGATTTAAAGATTACCAGGCCATTAGGAACCCCCTCCTACTTAGAGAATAAATGAAGGCTCACAGCTCTTGCTGGGCAGCTCAGAAGGGGATATTTGGCACTTCAGGGGTTTCCAGGCAGTGGTTCTGTAGCTGTCACTGAGCACCTCTCCCTCAGGAGTGAGAGCATCACCCCTGTGCACCTCACCCTCTGCCACCCCTGCACAGGGGCTGCCCAGGGGGGAGTCCTTGCATTTCATGGAATGAAAGCCCAGCTGCTGCTCCTCAGCCCAGGCAGAGTCCATGGAGACCAGACCTGCCCCCAGAGCCCCCCAGACTGAGACTGACCCAGGGGTCCCCTGGACAGGGACATGTCCCCATGGTGCTCAGTCACTCTGCACTGTTTTGTCCTCAAATGCTGGGTGGGCAACGTCCCACCTGGCACTGCAGCCAGGCCACAGCAAAAAGGAGCCTGGATTTGGTTCTGGAATGACAAAAGTCCTCTGTGAGCAGCTCTGCAGGGTGAGCACCCTGTCACTGTGGCGAGTAACAACATGAATTCCTCTTTAGAACATGATCTAACTCCACCTTTATTCAAACAACTGACTCCTTTTTATACCTTTTTGGACAGGCCACTCTCATTGGCAGGGAGAGTGATAGAGCTCTTCACCCACATTGGCCAAATCAGAGAGATGTCAGGGAAAGTCCATCCCCCAGAAAGAATACAAACCATTAAACATTTGTTACAGAAACACTGGCAATGTTTATGTTCAAGCTGTGAGAACAGGCCTTCAGATCCAAAACATCATGAAGAACAGAACTTGAAACTTAGAAACTTCAGGCCTAGGAAAACCAGACTACAAGCCCCCCTCAGCTGAGCTGTGGACATCACTGTCCTGCCTCTCCTGGGGATGCACTGGGACAGCCTGGAGTGCAGGGGCATCCCTGAGTGAGCCATGCAGGATCCTGGGGGGTTCCAGTGTGTCTGTGAGAATTAACTCATTCCTGGCTGTTCCCAGCTCATCCTTAGATTACAATAAGCCCTGGTGTGTTTAAATGCAGGTCGGTCCATCTGCTCCTGCTGGAGCCTGCATTGGTGCTGTCTCTGTTCCTCCCAGGGGCTCTGGTTGCAGATTGGGGGTTTTTCAGCCCAAAAGACCCAGGGCTGGGTGGATTCTTTATTTCTCTCACCTGGCTGGGACTAAGGGGCCTGGGGACAGCCCTGCCCTCACCCTCCCAGCTGGGGGAGAACCCCAGAGATGATTCCCTCACCCTCAGCTTCAGCTGCCTGTTGGAGGGGCTTGGTTTTACTCTTTGCTGGCTCTGGCACTGCTGATGCATTTGAGGGGCACCCTGGAGCCCTCTGTCCTTCCTGTGGGGTGCTGGCTGCTGCCTCTGCAGGAGCAGGGTGCACTTGAGGCAAGGCTTGGAGCAGCCAAGGTCGCTGTGGTTTCACGGCGTGATCTTGCTGATCCTGAGTAAAACAAGTTTGTCTTTTTGCTGGCAGTGAGGGGGATGCCTGGAAAGACATTAAAAATAGCTACAGGGAATCTGCTGTGCTCTTTGCAGCTTCTGAATTGTTGTGCTATTAATAATGTGCTCCAGACATCCGTGGAGCTCCCACCCCTCCCTCCAGTGCATGTCAAGGAGCTGGAGATAACCCAGTGTTATCAAACTTGTGCTGCCATGCAGAACTTTATAGGGACCTGTGCATTTATATGCTGGAAGTAAGTACATTATTACCAAGGACTTCATGCAAATGAACGGTTATTGTGCTGTAATATTGTCAGATCATTACAATTTTCTGGTTTAATAACTCCTTGAAGGGACTCTAAGATCCCAAGTGGAATTTAAGATGAAAGCCCTGTGTTGCAGGTGCCTGTTCTCTGCTCTGTGTGTCCCCCCTGCCCCAGGGAGCAGAGGGGATGTGCCCTGCCTGGTTGGGCTGTCCCTAAATGTAGAATCTCTGCAGCCCCAGCCGTGCTCTGTGTGTACAGAATCACTTTGGTTAAGTAGAAGAAGTGATATTCTATTCTTTTAAATATTGTAACATCTGAGAGAGCTGCAGTGCTCTGATATTAATGGCCCACTTGAGGCCAATCCTTCTTCTCAAAGGGCTTTTGGGTCACAAATTCATCATGCAGGCGTCAGGCAAAGAGTTATCATTCACTTCTTTTTTTTTTTTTTTTGGTGAAGGACAGATATTGATATTCTCCCAAGATGTGGAAATAGATCCCCTTATCAGCAGTGCTGAGATACAGACTGGGAGCAGAGGAATCTCCTCTGACCAACAGCTCTGTGCAGTCCAGGCAGCACTCAGGGGATGCTCAGATGTCACAGTTTCAGCCCCCAAAGCTGTATTTTTGTTGAGTTTTGTGTTCTTCCTTGCCTGTGTCCAGCAGGAGACACAGTTTGGTGTGGGCAGTGTGAGTTCCTACACCTTGAAATCCCTTGGATGTTAACTGGAGACAGGGACAGATGGCTGGGATGGCCCCAGGGGCCAGGAGGAGCAGAGCAAGGGCTGCTCCTGAGCTGGGCTTGGCTTGCAGCTCCTCCCCATCTCCCAGGGAGACTTTGAGTGAGTTGCTGAGGCTCCTTGTGCTCCCTTTTCCCAGCTTTCCTTTCGTGTGCAAGTCTGCTGCCATCCAGGAGTGTCACGGGACAGAAACCCTTTTTATTTCCACGTGTGGCCAAACAGGGGCCAGCAGGGGTGCCCCATGGGCATCACCTCCCCACGACCTGTGAACCCCATGGACAGCAATAAAAACCCAGACTGCAGTGTTCCTGCTCAGCTGGGTGCTGCTAAACCACAGGAAAGGATTTTTTTTTCCAGGCTGAAAGCTCCTCAGGGGCTGTGGCAGGGCTGGCTCTCCTCTTTGGGAGTGCCAGAGGCAGTGGAACCCTGGAGCCTGCAGCCAGGCTGATATCAAAAGCAAGGCAAGGCATCATTAAAAACCCAACTCTGTGTGGTTTTGGGGAGGTCCAAGAATGTTCTCCCATGGTAGTGCTCCAGGTCTGCTTTAGACAGCACCTAATAAATGGCAGGAAAATTAATGAGCAGCTTTTGGCTGCTGGGGCTCCAGCAGTGGGTGACTGGGAGCAGCAATGAGAGCTCCTGGTGCTGCCAGCTGAGGCCTGAGTGTGATTACATGGGGCAGAATTGATTGATTTTCCTCATCTAAATTATTCACAGGCTTAGTCATTGCTTTTGGAGCTGCTCATTTCACTGGGGCTCAGGACCTGCCACATGATGGCTTCTGAGGAGTTGAACCATTAGAGAAGCCTTGGTCAATAAATCACCCTGCTGCTCTCAGTGTCCTGGAGCTCAGTGTGGCTGGAACAGGAGAAGCACAGGGGATTGGAACAGTGTCCCATGATGCTTTGAATTTTAGCTTTTATATTTTTTAGATTCTAGGCTGTTTTGGTGGGTAGTTTTAGGTTTTATTTTAAGTGCTACTCAGCTCTCTTCTCAAAGTAGATAGACAAAACAGTTTCCTTCTCCAGTTTGATACCAAGGACAACTTTCAGGCCTGAGAACAAAACCAAAGGTGAGATGAGAAGGAAAACCAAAAAGGATAAAGCTTCATAACCTGAAGCTATGGTTGGACAATTGATTTTAATATGCTGATGGACCAGATCATGGACCTCATGATCAGGTGTCCATTTTGTGACCATCTTGGCTGTGGTCTGGCTGGACTCTTGTGCTGCCCAGATGTGTCCAGTGAGGCCTTTTAATAAATCCCTGCTTTATCCTTCTGTTCTGCCTGCTCTCTGTTCCAACTCAGCCTGCAGAAGGCATCACCCAGAGAGGCAGTGGTTTCCCCATCCCTGGAAGTGGCAGCTCTTTTCCCACTTCTCCCTCCCCAAAGCCACCAGCTCCCTGCAGGAAGTCCCATGAAATGATCAGAGATGTCTGAGACAGCAGAGCCTGGACTGCTCTGTAGGTGTTCTATTAATTTTTAATACGTATAGAAGTGTAATTCTGGTGACTGCAGCTTTGTACTCAGCACTGTGCTGGGAATCACAGGCCTGCTGTGCTGGGCTTTGGAACATTTTGGGGGAAATTTGATTTAGCTGTGGGTCGTGGTTTCATTATCTCCTCCAGGCTGAGAGCAGGGTAAGGTTGTGTTCATCTAAACTCGAGGCATGCCTGAGTGTCGAGTCACCTGAAAGAGCTTTCCCCTGGTGTGTCAACCCTGGCTGAGGCTTCTGCACTTATCACGAGTTCCCTTTAAAGGAATTTCAACAACCTGGCAGCAAAAAGGACGTTTAAAAAGGCAGCGAACAGTGTGTAAGTGGGCTCCCTCATTTAGCAGGGCACCGGGGGTGTGGACGTGCCCAGCCCATCAGCGAGGATGCTCCTGTGTTATCCTGGGAAAACGGGGGGCACAAAGCACCCCCTGCACACCCCCCTGCAGCCCCCCACCGTGGGCAGCAGGGAATTCGGGTTATTTTGAGCGGCTGAGGGGAAGGAGCAGCAGTGAAGTGCAGCTCAAGCCTGCTCTGTAGGCTGGCGAGTGGCTCCTGTGCTCAGCTGGTGGGTTTGGATTTACAGAGCTTGCCTTTGGGAGGAGGTTACCTCCAGAAATAGTACAAGAGCAAGAGTTGCTCTCCAGAAATGGGGTTTCCCTCTGACAGCTGCTCTGGGATCGGTGCCTCAGGCTGCTGGGAGCAGGGAGGGGGCAGCTGCTCTGCTCTTCTTCCCCTCACAAGTTGTTGCAATGTGTCAAAAAGTGATATTTTTTTTTTCCCCTGGCATACGGAGCCGAGCGTGCCTGCCTCCCAACGTGACCTATATAAAGACACAGTCAAAGCTATTATTGTTCCGTGCTGGGGGTTCTGTGTTTCTAGGCTTAGTCAGGACAAAAAAAAAAATGTAGTTTTTTAATAGACAATGAGTATGGAGAGCAGAATGCAGCCCTCCTGGCTCTGGGAGGAGGCAGCTCTGGGTAATGCCCTGCAAATCCCTTTCCATGCCAGGCCAAGGCTCAGAGCTGGGCTGTTTTGTTTTTTTTTTCCCTGACAGCAGAAATAATAATAATTTTCAACAAGAGAGGCTCTGGGGAGACCTTAGAGCCCTTTCCAGTGCTTAAAGGGGCTCCAGGAGAGCTGGAGAGGGACTGGGGACAAGGGATGGGGGGACAGGACACAGGGAATGGCATCAGGTTTAGGTGAGACAGTGGGAAAAAATTCCTCCCTGGCAGGGTGGGAGGCCCTGGCACTGCCCAGAGCAGCTGGGGGAGCCCCTGGATCCCTGGGAATCCCTGGACACTGGGGCTGGAGAACCCTGGGACAGTGGAGGGTGTCCCACCATGGCCGGGGTGGAATCAAATGAGCTTTAATCCCCCCTATCCCAACCCATTCCAAGATTTTCTGGGTGTGCTGGGTTCTGCCTGCTCTCCCTGGACACTGCAGGTTATTCCAGCACGGGGTCACCTGGAAAAGCAGCTCTGTGACCTTGGGGCTGTCCCAGTGCCTCGTGTACCTCTCCATCTGCAGCTCGGAGCTTGGCACTTGCAGGCTCTTTATTAGCACAGAGTTTCCCTCCTGACACTTTAATGATGCTGATTCAGCTCTCTCAGCAGAGGAAAACTCTTTGCTCTCCATCCAGAGCAGATCTACTCATCTGGATCTGAGGAATTTTTTGATGGACAAAAACTTTTTAGTCAGGAACTGATTCCCAGAGAGATTTTCCAGCACTGAGGAAAGGGCTAAAAGGGTAAAGGGTATTTCTACTCCTTTATTCCTGTGTGTTCAAAGGGAGGGAAAATCAGGAGAAGTGTAAAAGTGAGCACATTTCCTTAGCACCCATGGAATTGCTCTTTAATATTGGGTTTTATTGTGTAATCACAAGAGTGGGGAACCTGCAGCAAAACTCCCTCACGAGGCTTTGCTGCAAATCTCCTGACTTGTGCTCTCCCAGCTTGGGATGTATTTAGAGCCCCTTAAGCAAGTTAGTTTTACCTTAATTCCCCCTAATTTCCAGTTGCTCATTCAGTTTGATTATAAAAACACTTTTAGTGTATATCTATAATTAAAGAGCATTTATTAACCTCCACTCTGGTCATGGTTCTGAGTAGATTGAATTTCCCTTGCACTGAGAAATCCAACCCTTCCTTTCCCATTCCTGATTCCCCTGTGATGTTATCATTTAACCATAGGGTTCACACCAAATTTGTCACAATTCCTCTGCCTTAACTCCTTCACTTCCTTCGTGGTCCCTGTGACTCTTGGAATTTGTCCTGGCACCACATTTTCATCCAGAGCCTTGCCATCCCTTCAGCTCTTCCTGTTCTCTCTACATAATTAAAGAAGTGGAAATCTGCAAAGATGGACACTGAATCAACCCAGAGAGATAAAGATGTCTCCTCGTATTTATTTCTCCTGCAAGATATATTCTTTATAAATCCTTCATGGCACATTAAATATTGACTCTTCCTTGTGTCAGCCAGCAAAATAATTGTGCATCCCCGAATTTCTCCTTCGAAAGCACACGATGGATGGCTGTGGCACTTTACTCAATATTTAATTAAATCCAGTTAAACAAAAACCCCAACCAAACAGAGACAAAGTCCCTGTGATCTCTGAGGAAGCAGGAGGTCCAAATGTAGCAGTTTCCTGCAGGATGCTCCCTGGAGCGTGGCTAACTCAGCTCTTAGGGAACACACCTGGGGAATGCATCAATATTTAGGAACTGGGAGTGAAGAATCTGATTTTTAACAAACCCTCCCTCTAGCCAATGCAAATGTGGTGTTTAACTGAACAAGGCTTGCTCTGATGGCAAGTTCTCCTAAGCCCTGGGATGAGCCATGCTCAGAATTCCCTGGGAATTCCAGCCTCTCCCAGCAGGAGGTTTGCTGAGCATGGAGTCTTCCAGCACTTGGGAAAGGTGATTTTTAATTTTTTTTCTGGTGTTTGAAGGGAAATAGGGAAGCATAACTCATGCTGGAGCTCTAAGTCACCTTAAATCTTCCTGTAATTTTTTTTTTGGTCGCGCTGGTTGAAGAATGGCTGGTGTGGAGGAAAAGTGGAATTCCAATAAATCTGCAGCAAGTGCAGCACGTTGGGAGGAAAGTTCCCAGGAGCTGCAGTGCTGCTGGGGGGTTTGGCACTGCTGCCACCCCTCCTTTGGCCCAGGTGTGCCCAGGTGTTTGCCAGGGCTCCTGAGGACTCTTCCCCAGGAGGAGACAGCCAAGAGCCCAGCCTTGGAGCAGGAATGGCAGCATTATTAATTATGGAGCACACTGGCAGCAGTTATTTACCTCTGAGATGATCCTCCCCCCAAGGCAGGGATAATTCCACAGGGGACAGAGGGGGGATGCAGGGATGTCACTGGGTGGGATGTGAGGGTCTCTGGGCTCCCTTCCAGCCCAAACCACGCCAGGATTCAGGAGGGGAAAAAGCCAATCCCAGTGATTCCCACCGAGCCCATAAGCCAGGTGTGAGTTCAGAGTGCTCCAGGGGCTGCTCCAGGAATTCTGGGTTGGTGTGAGGCTGTGGGGAGACTCAGGAGCTGTGAAATGCTGGGATGAATGCCTGCAATTCCAGGCTGAGCTCTCATCTCACACAAATAAAATTGAACTCAAGATTTTTTTATTTTTTTTTTGTAGTAGATTGAACCCAAGATTGGCTAAATCTGACATTTCCCTTCCTTTTCAGTCACAACATGCTGCTGTTTAAACAGTGGAATATGGAATAATGTATAATATTGAATGAAAGTGGGTGGCTTCTCTTTCTTATTCTTCTTTTCAAGTGTAAGTAATGAATTAAAATAGAATTAATTTTAAAAATTTAAAAAAAAAAAAAAGGAGAAATATTCCCAGTGCTGCATCCTTTGAAAATCATATTTTGGGATTTAACAAAACATGGGATTAACTTCAGTCTCAATATTTTAGAATTTAATTAAATCTGGTTTCAGGAAAAGGTGGGGATCAGCCTCTGGGGCATAGCCAGGTAATGATTTGAAACTTTTCTTTACCTGTAAAAACCTTCAAATGTGTGTTTTTCACAGAACTGGGTTGGACAAGACCTTCAAAGCCCCTCCAGTTCCACCCCCTGGCATGGCAGGGACACCTTCCCCTGTCCCAGCTGCTCCAGCCTGGCCTGGAACACCTCCAGGGATGGAAATGTTCTGTTTTAGGAGAATTCTGTGATTAAACAGCCCCTGCTCCCAGCAGGGTGTCCCTGTGGCCCCTCCATCATTCCAGGGCACTGCTTATTCCTAATAAATAATCCCACTTCCCTGATGTGTTAAATTGTTAAATGAGTGAGCCCAACTTCCTGCAAAGTGTGTTTTCAAATGCTTTTTATTCCTGCAATAGTGGCATATGCTGAAATCTATGGGGAGGAACTCGATAAAATGCTGCCAGCCTGGGAGTTTATTATTTATGGCATTTTTGAAGGTTTTCATCTTTCTGGAGCCTGGCAGCAGATGGGCTTCTAACATTTGATTTCCCTGGATCCTAATTAAAGCTAGAAATGTTGATGTTAAGAAATTAAGTGACCATTACTTAATTTTTCTCCCATTAAGAATTTTTTTTAAAAAATCTTTTCACTCTTTTCCAGACTGTGCTGACTCGTTTGAATTCCCAATATCTCGATCATGTTTTCTACATCTTTTTCCTATTTTCTGCTGCCTTGGAACTGCTCAAATCCTGTGAGCTGCTCCCAGAGCAGATCTGCTGCCCTTTGGTAGCAGCTCTCCAAACAAGAACTCGTGTCAAAACTCATGGAGATCTACACCTTGGGCACTGGGAATGCAGCTGGAATACTTAAAGGAAAGAAAATGAAATAAAAAAAACCCCTCTTCCCAGTACTTAACCTGGCTGTTTACCTTTGGCTGCCTGCTGCAGCTCTGGGCATTGTTTGTATGGTGGAATATTGGAGGCTCAGGATAAATATTCAGAAGTTTCTGGATGTGCACTCAGTTTTTCAGATTAGGAAAAACGGGAGTGGAGTGTGCAAGCAGATCATTCTGGGACGTGTCTCTGGTGTCACATCCCTTTGGGATCTGGGTGCTGATGTTCCCATCCCAGTCCTGCAAAAACACAGGCAGGGAAGGGAAGGGAAACAGCAAATAAACTGAATCTGTAAGAGCCAGCCCAGCCTGGGTGATTCGCAGACAGCCAGGGCGGTGTGACGGGAGCAGCAGCACCCCGGCAGGCTGCCTGCTGCTCCAGTGGCTTTTCCCTGGACTCCCGATGATTTTCCCGATTCCCACCGGGCTGTGGGCTCGCCGTGCCCTGGTCCCGGTGCTGGCTGCTCCCAGGTGAGCTCCCGACCCGCATCCCGCTCCGGAGATGCCTCCACGCTTGAGCTCCGGAGCTCCTCGGAGCCATCTGCCCCGATTAACCCCCCAGGCTCCTCTCAACCTCCCAGCATCATTTACAGCCCCCAATTTGTGCCCTCCCCGATGACCTCCGAGCCTGCCTCACCTCAGCTGAACTCCCAGCATCTGACTGTGTTTACCCGGCTTTGCTTCCGACCGAATTCCCACCATATGGCGTTTCCTCCGCAGCTCCAGCCTCAAGAAACTGCTCCCAGGTGCAGGGAGCTCACTCTGAGGCTTTTCTCACCATCCCTCTGACCCCAGTGAATATTTCTATTGACTATTTAATTTTTTTTCTCTGCAGCAGTCAGCTGTTTGCTGACTTCCACTATTTTTATTTTTTTTTTTTTAGTAGCTGCACACTCAGGGGCTCTCCTTACTAACACAGAATAATTGAACAATGGCTCAGGTCAGAAATATTCCATTTTATGACCTTTGCAAATCCTCTTTGCTCGTGGGTTTTATGGGATAAGTTAATGCTTTACTCAGAAACGGTCTCAAAGCACGCCCATTAAATAGTGCTTGGTTTTGACCTGTGGCATTGTTAAGTCAAGAGTTTCCCAGCTTTTCCTGCACAGTGTGGGGTTTTTCAGCAGCTTTGCAGCTGATACGTTTCCATCCCTTTGGGTCTGTCAGGGAAGCAGCTGAAGGACTCTCAGGCAGGAGCTTCATCCTCTTTGTGTGCTGCCCCAGCCTGGCACCCCCTGGGGCAGGATCCAGCCTGGCTGGGGGGGCTTTTCCCCTCTTTACCTGGAGGTCTGGGTTCCCTTGCTTCTCCAGAGGCGTTTGCACCTGAATTGCAATGCCAGGTTGGGCTGGTTTGCATCCCAGTGTCCCATCTGTGGGCAGCCATTCCCCCTTGTCCTGATTCCATCCCTTGTCCCCAGCTCTCCTGGAGCCCCTTTAGACCCTGGAAGGCTCTGAGCTCTCCCTGGAGCTCCTGCTCCCCAGGTGAGCAATCCCAGCCCTGGCTGACCCTGCAGACAGGGAGTGAGGACAGCCCGAGCTCCTGCAGGATGAGGTGGGTGAGGAAAAGGATCAGCTGCTCCACGGGGGTGAGCAGGGGGCAATGGGAATGGTGGCACCCGAGCAGGAGAAGGGCCAGGAGTGCTTGATGTGCCAGAGAATCCCAGCTGGGGATCCCTGACAGGGTCACAGGAGTGTGATGTGTAATTCCAGGGGTTGTTAATGGATCCACATCTGTCAGAGGTGCTGCCCTGGAACTGGAGTCTTCCCCCAAAGAACATTTCAAACTGGAGTCTTCCCCCAAGGAGCATTTCAAACTGGAGTCTTCCCACAGGAACATTTCAAACTGGATGGAGTTTTCCCACCAGGAATTCTTTCATTTTCAGAAGGGGGCAGGGGCAGCTGCAGGTCTGGGCTCTGCCCAGGCTGGAGGGGAAGGAGAGAGGGGCTGGGGGCACAGAGGCAGAAGGACACTGAAATATGTTGTTGCTACTATTGCACTGCAGTAGGATTTATAATTACTAATAATTTCAGGGTTAGGGTTTAAAATAAAAGCTCTGTTTTTCAGACAGTGGTAATTTGGTGATTGCTGAGGAGCAAAGTAGCAGCAGGGGGGAGAGCAGAGCCCAGCTCCTGTGCCCTGGGAGCAGGAGCTCTGCCAGCACCTCCTCTCCATGTTCCCAGGATCTGAGTCTGCCTCTCTGCCAGCTCCTCATCACTTCTCATCTTCCATTCCCACTGGATTTATTCTTCCTGTTCCCTTCCACTCTGCAAAGCAGAATATAAATGCTACTATACTCTTGAATCAGAGCTTTGGAAAGCAGGAATTTTGGTAAATGTGGAATTAAAGCAGAATAAATTCCTTTTCCCTTAAATGTTATTTTAATATTCAATTTATTTATATATAACAGCAAATGGACTCATAGTAGAGATTTATGGGTTTCCTGGGAAGACTTTTTTGATACAGTTTATTGACATAAACTGGAATCATTAGAGATGCCTCTTTTAACTTCTCTACTGGAATTAAAATTAAATGATCAGTGCATTGGCCAATTAAGAGAAGACATTTGCAACTCCAGTTTTCCTATCCAGTGTAGCTGGAAGTCACAGGGTGGTGATGGCAGTTAAAAATTATGAGAAATGCCCATTTGCACCCTGGTAATGAACTGCTGAAATGAAGCCCCCGCTCTGAAGTTTAAGGACGTTGCCCAGGGCTGAGTGGGGATGTTCTCCTTTGGCCATGGAGCAGCAGCCAGAGGGAAAGCTGCTCTAACAGGGGCTGATTTGGACTTTTATTCAGCAATTCAGTTGAAAGGGGCTATTATGTGTTATCACTTCAGCCCGAAATGAGTGCCAGTTCAACTAGCAGGGAGTGAATTAAATTGGATTGCAATAATGCACATAAAAAGCCCCCATAAAACCAAAAGTTAAATGCCCTTTTATTAGGGTGAGGGCTATTAGTTTTGTGGAGAGAACTGTAAAATCCTGCTCAAAAGCAGGTGCAGATTCCCTGCAGCCAGTGGGGGGCCCAGCCCCAATCCCATGGGATTGCTGGGCTCTGGCTCCCCCACATTCTGCAGTTTTGCCCAGGAAGGCGCCCTGGGCACCAGGACTGGATGGTTTGTGTTGGGCCAGATGCAGAATCCCAGGATCCCAGACTGGGTTGGGTTGGGAGGGGCCTCAGAGCCAGCCCAGTGCCCCCTGTGCCAGGGACCCCTCCCTGTGTGCCAGGCTGCTCCCAGCAGGACAGGTGAGGTTTGGGGGCACCGAGGTTTTGTGCTCAAATCACACCTTGGAGGGTTCTCCCAGCCCCAGCTGAGCAGGACAGGTGAGGTTTGGGGGCACCGAGGTTTTGTGCTCAAATCACACCCTGGGTTCCTTGGAGGGCTCACCCAGTCCGTTGCTTTTACAAAAATGAAGTTACTGAACTAAGTCAAGTAACTGACAGGAAAACAAGGAAATCACAGCTTGTTTGTAAATTGTTTGTAATTAGATTGTGAGCATAGAAAGAGGCTCAGTTTCTTGAGTGAATTATTCACAATGAGTTATTTGCTCAGCCTTCGTTAGTAACAGATTTACAATAATTTCTTTTTTTTTTTTTTTTTCTGTGTTGCTCTGTTCATCCAAATAGCTGCTTCCTCTGTGGGTTTTATATTAAAATTTCTAAGTACAATAAACACGGTTTCTTATTGCAAACATCTATCTAGAAGGCAAAAATAAAAACAAAAGGGAGTTAAAAAAGAAAAGAAAAATGCACTGTGTGTAGATTTATATTTATTGAGTTAAAACTTGCAGACACAAACTGAAACAGGGTCTCATTTATCACCAGACTTGGTTGCATCTTTAAATAACCTCCTTTTTATCAAAATATGTTCACAGTATAATTCATGGAAGTAGCAATTTGGCAGATTGAACTATATTTTCCTGAATTGAATCTCTGTTCTCTCTGATTTAATATTTAATAACGAAAGCATATCTGCTAGTGAACTAGATAGAAATGACAGATCTTCTAAGTGGGCTGATTAGGGGAAGAAAATTCTGCAGGCAAGGAATGTCTCTGTTTTCAGAGGATGCTCTTAAGCTGTTCAATTCTTATTCCTCTTTGAAATTTTCACAATAGCTTGAACAACCCTGAATTAACAAATGTAAATGAGTGTTTTAAATCTTAGTTCTTAAATACTTACCTAGATAACTTCAGAGAAGGCAGTTCTGACTCCTTGCAAGGAGATGTTTCCAGAGAAGATCCACAACTTGAGGATCTTCATAGCATTGCAGGAAATGTGCAAAATCTTTTGTTTGGAAGAAAATATTTTATTTTATATTTTATTTATTTTATTTTATTTTATGGAATGATTTGGGTTGGAAGGGACCTTAAAGATCATCCCCAGGGCAGGGACCCCTCCCGCTGTCCCAGGCTGCTCCAAACCCTGTCCAAGCTGCCCTTGGGCACTGCCAGGGATCCAGGGGCAGCCACAGCTGCTCTGGGCAGTGCCAGGACCTGCCCACCCTCCCAGGAGAGGATTTCTTCCCAATATCCAACCTAATACTCTCCTCTTTTAGTTTAAGATGGAGGGAACAAATTAGGAAAAAGATTTATCGCCCTGTTTCTGGCCTGGCTATGAAAGCACAGCCTGATATTTATGGTCGTTACCACCTTGTGCTTTTAAAAGAATATTCTGGTTTTGTGAGCATGCAGCTCTGCTGGGGTCAGCCTTGGGATGAGGGATCAGCCCTTGTCCTCTCCTCAGCATGGAGAGCTGCCTGTCCCTGAGACACAGCGAGCTGCTTTTCTCTGGCAGACAAATAAAGGGAAAATCTGCTGTGGCTTCACCCTCCTTCCAGCTCAGGGTTCTGCAGCAAGCAGGCAGTGCTGCCCTGCTGGTTCCTGCTGCAGGAGGGCTGGCAGAAGGCAATGAGCCACTGGGATGGCTGGGACACCATTCCCTGTGTCCCACCAGCCTGGGCCCAGCTCAAACTGGGAGATTAAATGTGCTGCTGGTATAATTCCACAGCATTTCAAATACAGCAGCAGCCATGGCAGTGTGAAAGAGCAAAGAGCCCTTTGGCTTTTCCATTAAGCTGACAATGAAATAACAGAATAACAAATTGCAATTTGCTTAATGCAGTTTGTTCCCCCCTGCCCAAGGCTGGCACTTGCTGGTACCAGGTTCTGGTACCAGACTGGCTCTGCCCTTCTCTTGGCATCACTGTCTGAGTGCACTCGGAGTAAAGCAGTGTGGAATTGTTGCAGTGGAACCCAAACCCCTTCCCTCAAGGAGGAACCTCTCCCTTCCCAAGCACCTCTTGTCTCTCTCCTCACCATCCTGAATGCAGTGTCCACTGCAGCCTGCTGGAGCAGCTCTGGAATTTTGTTGGGGCTTCTGTTCCCTTTAATTGTGATTATTCCAGGCTTCCTTCAGCATTTAATTAATTACTGCACCTTGCATCACCTTCTACAACTTCCTGAGAGGGGGCTGTGATCAGGGGGTTTGGGCTCTGTCTCCAGCAGCACTGACAGAACCAGGGGAAATACAGGCTGGATATCAGGAAAAAGATTTTCACAGAAAGAGTGATCAAGCACTGGGATGTTCTGCCTGGTGGGGTGGTGCAGTCCCCATCCCTGGATGTGTTCAGAACCAGCCTGGCTGTGGCACTGGGGGCCAGGGGCTGGGTGAGGGCTTGGGCTGGGCTGGACTCGATGATCCTGGGGGTCTCTCCCAACCCAGGGACTCTGGGATTCTGGGATTCTGGGATTCTGTGACTGATTCTGACATTGTGTGACTCTGGGATTCTCCCAGGCCTGAAGGGCACTGTGGAGTCATCTTCCCCTCTGCCATGGCTGGATCAAACCCTCTCAGGGTTTCATCAGCAGCAGAGCTGGGAGTTGAAAAATGCACAGAACAATTACTGATGCGTTAATTAAGTGCAGTGATGACTTGGCACCAGCACAATGTGCAGCAGAGCCTGGGCACCACCCTGGGCAGGGGCTGGTGGGCTCTGGGGAGGGACCCCCGGGCCATTCCTGCTGCAGGGAGTTCCTGGCATGGGCATTTGCTTTCCAGAGCCATGGAGAGGTTGGGGTCGGTGGGAAATTGGGAGATTCCCCCGTGCTGGGCACACCTTTAATCCTGGGCTGGGGTTTGGGCCCCTCGTGGGCAGGACCTGGAGGGGCTGGGGGAGTCAGGGGAGGCAAAGAGAATTCCTGGGGGGGCTGGAAAGGGGCTCAGCCTGGAGCAAACTGGGGCTCTGCACAGCTCCTGACAGGAGGGGACAGCTGGGGGAAATTTGGGGTCTGGGAACAGGGCCAGGACAAGGAATGGCCTCAGGCTGGGCTGGGTTTCGTTTGGATATTGGGGAAAATTCCTTCACTGAAAGGGCATTGGAAGGGCTGCCCAGGACAGGAGTGGAATCCCCTGGAGGGATTTAAAAGTCATGTAGGTGTGGCTTTTGGGGACCTATATTTATTATTGTATATGCTATTGAATATTATACAATTATAATATTAATTGTATATACATATATATGTATATACAATTAATAATTGTATCATATGCATTGTATATACATATATTATACAATTATACATATATATAATATATACATATTTATATATATGTAAATATATCCACACAGATATAAAAGGACCTATTTATAGCTCAGTTCTCCACCTGTGGTGTGCACAGGGTGGTCTCAGTGCAGACCACCACCGTGGCTCTGGCAGCTGCCACCATGCCACAGCCTATTTTTGCACCCCCAGACATGTGCTGTCTCTTAAAAAAAACCCTGAGAAAATAAAAAATAGCTCTTCCCAATAATCCTGGGACAGGTGAAAAATCCAATCCCCAGCCCAAATGGCCAACAGAGATGTCTGGGGAAGGAAAGCTTAAAATAAAACTGTTGCTGGGGAGAAATGAAAGCTTCAGGTTGGGAAGTGTAACAAGACTTGTAATATGTAATGAAAATGAAATTTAGCAAGGCTAGCACTCATTTCATGGGGTTTGGGTTTTTTTATTCCAAACTCCCAGAACCATGAAGTTCTTTGAGAACTTCAGTGATCAATAACCCATTACAACACTGACACCAACTCAAACCTAATTACCAGTGCAGCAGAGCTTACCTAATGAGTTCTTAGAGTTATTAGAAGGGGCAAAAACGTGTGTGGGTTAATATCCTCTTTTTTATATATTTTTCTCCTTGCACCTTGATCTCTCGAGCACAACAGAATCTGGGCTAAAAAGGAGGATAATGAGACTTGTCTTGTCTCAAACCTCAAACTGGAAGTGCAGCATCTATTTTGCTCTGCTTGGATAAAATTCCAGTTTTCTGGAGGACAAGAACCCCCCTTGTTTTACTAAATCTCAAAGTAATCCCTTTTAAATGAAGCACATGGGTGTACAAATATTTTATTCTCCTTCCTGTATATTATATAGTGTATAATATTTATATTTTTATGCAATATTGTACATATACAATATAATCTACATGTATAATACACATGTAAGGGGGGCATAATTGCATACTTTCTCCTTTTGCTTTATTTGAAATACCTGTACATAGCAATGCATTTCTTGTAGAGAAATGGCAGGTCCAAAATCAGGCATCCAGGCTTGATTCCAACATTTCCAACTCTCCTGGTGATCTGGAGTCGCTGCTCCTCAGCTTGGTGTTGTCTGTGCTGATTGAGTTCCCTTGGATGTTCTCATTTGAATTTTCCCAGCAGCCAGCCATTTATTCCCCTTGCAACTTCCAGTGAGAGACTGGAGAACCCTCCAGTACTGAGGGTTTTTTTTTCCTAAAAAATAATCATGCCCATATAATCAAGCCATCTCTCAGTCTTCCTGCTAAACTAGCTTGAGCATTTTTCAGTTTTTCTTTGAACTATTTTTTCTTTTTTTTTTTTTTGGATTTTCAGTTATTTCTTTTTCAGCAGTGAGGAAGAGGAATCAGTGCCCTGCTGTCCTTAAAGCTGTGACAGGTCCCATCCCTGGAACAGGGTTTGCCTTGGACAGGGGGAGTGGGATTTTATAGATCAAAGAATCCCAAAGTGGTTTGGGTTGGAAGGGACCCAAACCCCACCCCATTCCCATGGCAGACACATCTCCCACCATCCCAGGTTGCCCCAAGCCCTGTCCAGCCTGGCCTGGGACACTTCCAGATATTATTCCACATTTAGGGATGCACCCCTAAATTACCTCAGCACCCACCCCAGGTGACTGAGCCCGTTAAGGTGGGTGTGTAACTGCCCCAAAATGCTAACCCAGGGAATTTCTTGACTTCAGCCCTTCCTCCCAGTAAGCTGCAAGCTTTGCATTTGTAAAAAGGTAAAAAATCCCCCCCAATTTCAGCTATCAAAGCTGAATTTGGCTTCTAAGGTTCATTTAATCACCACAATGGCTTAGTTAGAGAGAACGCTGCAGAGGGGTAATTTATCTTTATTTGTCAGCTCCCCAGGGCTGAGTTCTTTTGAAGGGCAAAAGTGAATAGGAGGTAAGGATAAATTGTAAGCTGTCTAATTTTTGACCTGTGATTTTTTTCAGACATTATGTTTAGGGAGTTTTTGAACAGTGGTGCCAGGAGACCATGGGTGAACCTGTAGGGTGTTGTCAGATTGGGATTTGGCTGAGCCTGTCGAGTGTTCTACACATTTTAACCGAGGAAAATGCACACAGGGTTTAAAGAGGACAGGAAGGAGTGGAGTTCTTTGCAGATCTTCATAGCTGAGGTGTGGCAAATTAATTTAAGCACTCTAAATTGTCTCGATGAGAGCCTGTGTCCCTCAGTTTCTGTGTGGCAGCAGCACCATTCTCCTCCCCCCATGTTGTTGTAGAGATAACACACACCACACAGACTCTTGGGATTTTTTCTCTCAAGGTTGTGTGAAGAATGAATGACTTTATTTTTAGGGATTGTTCCCTTATATACAATTTTTTACAGACCACTGTGACTGGTAAAAGACAAACCTCTTCACCCACACTGCTCAAACCAGAGGGACATCAAAAGACACCTCTCCCACAGAAAAGAATTCACAACATGAACACAGTTACAAAAACAATGTCTTGGTGTTTATGTTCTCTCTCTAGGAACAAATTTCAGAAAACCCAAACATCAGAAAACCAGAATTTCAGGAACTCAGAAACTTCAGGCCTGAAAACCAGACTCTAGTCCCACACCCACCAAAGCCAGTGGAAGGGCTCCTAAAAAAGGCCTGAACCTTATTTAATGAAAATTTCACTGCAGACAACTTGCACAAGGCCTGCCTAATGTTGTTGTAAGGGGCAGTGCCTCCTGCTCTGGGTTTCAATCCAGCTCTGTGGGGTGATTCATGCTGATCCCAAGGAAAGCTCTCCTTGCACAGCACTGCCCCTCCCCTCTGCCCATCTGAGGGGGAAAACCCACCCAGAAATTGGGATTGCAAAAGGAAAACAGCATCTGGGTGTGGATTATGAATGCTTCTGTCAATAATTTTGCTCATTTGTGCTGTGCTCCAGGTCTGGGTTGTGGTTCTGTTGTCCTGCTCTGGTGCCTCTTTCCAGGTTCTGCTCCAAGCACTTCAGTCAGAGCCTTTTCCCTATGTGGCTTTTAAACTGAAACTTTCTGAATCCTGAGTTTAACAAGGGCAATTTCCAGTCCCACTGCAGGCACAGCTGAAACCTTGACAGGCCCTGGTGGAAATCATCCAAGAAGGGTTGATCTCCACAGGGCTGGTTCATGGAGAGCAGCAACGGACAGGAGCTGGGAACTGCTCCTGTGGAGGTGAAATCAGGCAGATTTTACTGTCCTGGGGGTGAAATGAGGCAGGTTTTATGATGCTGATAGTGAAATCAGGCAGGTTTTACTGTCCTGGGGGTGAAATCAGGCAGGTTTTACCATCCTGGAGGTGAAATCAGGCAGGTTTTACTGTCCTGGNGGAGAACCCTCCAGTACTGAGGGTTTTTTTTTCCTAAAAAATAATCATGCCCATATAATCAAGCCATCTCTCAGTCTTCCTGCTAAACTAGCTTGAGCATTTTTCAGTTTTTCTTTGAACTATTTTTTCTTTTTTTTTTTTTTGGATTTTCAGTTATTTCTTTTTCAGCAGTGAGGAAGAGGAATCAGTGCCCTGCTGTCCTTAAAGCTGTGACAGGTCCCATCCCTGGAACAGGGTTTGCCTTGGACAGGGGGAGTGGGATTTTATAGATCAAAGAATCCCAAAGTGGTTTGGGTTGGAAGGGACCCAAACCCCACCCCATTCCCATGGCAGACACATCTCCCACCATCCCAGGTTGCCCCAAGCCCTGTCCAGCCTGGCCTGGGACACTTCCAGATATTATTCCACATTTAGGGATGCACCCCTAAATTACCTCAGCACCCACCCCAGGTGACTGAGCCCGTTAAGGTGGGTGTGTAACTGCCCCAAAATGCTAACCCAGGGAATTTCTTGACTTCAGCCCTTCCTCCCAGTAAGCTGCAAGCTTTGCATTTGTAAAAAGGTAAAAAATCCCCCCCAATTTCAGCTATCAAAGCTGAATTTGGCTTCTAAGGTTCATTTAATCACCACAATGGCTTAGTTAGAGAGAACGCTGCAGAGGGGTAATTTATCTTTATTTGTCAGCTCCCCAGGGCTGAGTTCTTTTGAAGGGCAAAAGTGAATAGGAGGTAAGGATAAATTGTAAGCTGTCTAATTTTTGACCTGTGATTTTTTTCAGACATTATGTTTAGGGAGTTTTTGAACAGTGGTGCCAGGAGACCATGGGTGAACCTGTAGGGTGTTGTCAGATTGGGATTTGGCTGAGCCTGTCGAGTGTTCTACACATTTTAACCGAGGAAAATGCACACAGGGTTTAAAGAGGACAGGAAGGAGTGGAGTTCTTTGCAGATCTTCATAGCTGAGGTGTGGCAAATTAATTTAAGCACTCTAAATTGTCTCGATGAGAGCCTGTGTCCCTCAGTTTCTGTGTGGCAGCAGCACCATTCTCCTCCCCCCATGTTGTTGTAGAGATAACACACACCACACAGACTCTTGGGATTTTTTCTCTCAAGGTTGTGTGAAGAATGAATGACTTTATTTTTAGGGATTGTTCCCTTATATACAATTTTTTACAGACCACTGTGACTGGTAAAAGACAAACCTCTTCACCCACACTGCTCAAACCAGAGGGACATCAAAAGACACCTCTCCCACAGAAAAGAATTCACAACATGAACACAGTTACAAAAACAATGTCTTGGTGTTTATGTTCTCTCTCTAGGAACAAATTTCAGAAAACCCAAACATCAGAAAACCAGAATTTCAGGAACTCAGAAACTTCAGGCCTGAAAACCAGACTCTAGTCCCACACCCACCAAAGCCAGTGGAAGGGCTCCTAAAAAAGGCCTGAACCTTATTTAATGAAAATTTCACTGCAGACAACTTGCACAAGGCCTGCCTAATGTTGTTGTAAGGGGCAGTGCCTCCTGCTCTGGGATTCAATCCAGCTCTGTGGGGTGATTCATGCTGATCCCAAGGAAAGCTCTCCTTGCACAGCACTGCCCCTCCCCTCTGCCCATCTGAGGGGGAAAACCCACCCAGAAATTGGGATTGCAAAAGGAAAACAGCATCTGGGTGTGGATTATGAATGCTTCTGTCAATAATTTTGCTCATTTGTGCTGTGCTCCAGGTCTGGGTTGTGGTTCTGTTGTCCTGCTCTGGTGCCTCTTTCCAGGTTCTGCTCCAAGCACTTCAGTCAGAGCCTTTTCCCTATGTGGCTTTTAAACTGAAACTTTCTGAATCCTGAGTTTAACAAGGGCAATTTCCAGTCCCACTGCAGGCACAGCTGAAACCTTGACAGGCCCTGGTGGAAATCATCCAAGAAGGGTTGATCTCCACAGGGCTGGTTCATGGAGAGCAGCAACGGACAGGAGCTGGGAACTGCTCCTGTGGAGGTGAAATCAGGCAGATTTTACTGTCCTGGGGGTGAAATGAGGCAGGTTTTATGATGCTGATAGTGAAATCAGGCAGGTTTTACTGTCCTGGGGGTGAAATCAGGCAGGTTTTACCATCCTGGAGGTGAAATCAGGCAGGTTTTACTGTCCTGGGGGTGAAATCAGGCAGGTTTTATCATCCTGGAGGTGAAATCAGGCAGGTTTTACTGTCCTGGGGGTGAAATCAGGCAGGTTTTATCATCCTGGAGGTGAAATCAGGCAGGTTTTACTGTCCTGGGGGTGAAATCAGGCAGGTTTTATCATCCTGGAGTGAAATCAGGCAGGTCTTACCATCCTGGAGGTGAAATTAGGCAGGTTTTATGATGCTGATAGTGAAATCAGGCAGATTTTACCATCCTGGAGTGAAATCAGGCAGGTTTTATGATGCTGACAGTGAAATCAGGCAGGTTTTACCATGCTGGAGTGAAATCAGGCAGGTTTTACTGTCCTGGAGGTGCAATTAGGCAGGTTTTATGATGCTGATAGTGAAATCAGGCAGGTTTTACCATGCTGGAAAAATCCTGCTTGTTCCTGGGACTTGGGATTTTGGGTTCCACAGCTGCTGGACTCGTGTCCCCGTGGGATTTAGCAGTGGGGTGGTTGATGCACTTGTGCTGTCTCACCCTGAAACTCCCTGCCTTTCTTCACAGTGAATTCAGACAGCCCAGGTTTCTCATCTGAACTCAAATGCCACCTAATTCCCATCTCCTGCACAAATTGGAAGTCTGCTTAGAGGATTAACTCCACTTGCATATAAAGCCTGGAAATTGCTGTCAGAGCTCTGTGTTTTGGGTAGCTCATATCTGACTCTGGTTCATTAGAAAATGAGGCCAACAATTTTTTTTTTCTTTCGCCATGAAGTGTATCTGGATATTTGTGTGGGAAAGCTTCATCTTAAAATTCATCTTTGGCAAAATGCAGTGAACTGATGCTTCTCAGTGACATGGTCTTAAATACAAACTAAAGCTTAATTTTTATAAATCGTGGATCACATATGGCATTTTTGATTGTCCTTAACAGAAACTGTTAAAAATGGATAAGAAGAAATTGTTTTTGCCTAGACAGAAACATAGCAGTAATAATAGTAATAATAATAATAGTTTGAATTAGAATATTAGGCTTTGATTAGAGGCAATGTTTTGTAGTTAGGGCTCACAGGGTTTCTCTGCCACATTACAGCATTTATTTTACATTCTCTCATTGGTTTTTGAATTGTTCAGTTTCGTTAATGGGATTTAAGAGGTAAAAGTCATCTTGAGTGTTTCCTTGAAGAGGAATATTCAGAAGGCAAATCTGGTTTTTTAGGCATTATAATGGCTGTGGATTCTTTACTTCCCTTTTCCATTTCACACTCTCCTGCCTATGTTAATTTTTTTACCAAGGGGTTTTGGTTCACCAGGGATATATCTGAGTTAGTTGCCCTTGTGTATTTGGGGAGGATTCAAGCAGAGAAGGGGGAGCAGTGGCAGCAGTGTTTGTTTCTAGCACATGACAAATGCCAAATTTCTGGTGATGCTCAGTTTTAAATTGCCCCTTAGAGCAGGTTTCATGTGTGCTGGGGAGCAGGCAGCACCCCCAGGTTTCCAATTTAACCAGGCTCATTCTCTTTATGTGAATTCTCAGTTTGTTCCAGCCCAGAGGTGTCCTGGAGCTGCTGCAGGGAAGGAGCAGGGATGAGATGTGAAATCTGAGAGCCCTTTGGGAGACTGGGATGGTAATTAAAGCTGGCAGTAATTAAGCAAGTCCTGGCTGAGGCAAGAGGAAGATGCAATGCAATGAGCTCTTGGTTCTCTCACCTGGTGAGGCAGGCTGCAGGATCATGGAACTCACAGCAGATCATGGAACTCACCCCAGATCATGGAACTCACCCCAGATCATGGAACTCACCCCAGATCATGGAACTCACAGCAGGGTCATGGAACTCACCCCAGATCATGGAACTCACAGCAGATCATGGAACTCACCCCAGATCATGGAACTCACCCCAGATCATAGAACTCACAGCAGGGTCATGGAACTCACAGCAGATCATGGAACTCACCCCAGATCGTGGAACTCACCCCAGATCGTGGAACTCACCCCAGATCATGGACCTCTGTGGCTCAGTGCAGAGCAGTCCCAGTTTCCATCCCTCTGGCCGTGGCTGAGGAGCCTGCAGGGACAGGGGTGCCCCAGCAGCCCCAGCTGGGCTCCAGCCCCTCAGTGCCCAGCAGGATCTGCTCCAGGGCAGCAGGGCAGAGGGGCTGAGGTGCCCTGGGAGGGCAGAGCAGCTGTGGGGTCTGGGGGGGCACACAGCGAGCTCTGCCCTGCTCTGGCACTCTGCTCTGGGCTGCAATCAATGGCTGAGACACTCGGAATGACCCCAGCTGTCCTCCCATCACTGCTGTGCTCCCTGCCCCTTGCCGTGCAGTTCAGCAGGGTCAGGTGAGGGTGAAAAGCTCCAGAGGCAGTGGCAGCTCTGGAGGGAGCAGCAGCAAGAGGGGCTGGGCTTGTGCCATGCCCAGAACCTCAGCCCAGCTCAGGCACTGCTGTTCAAGGGTTCCAGAAATAAAGATCTCTGTTCAAGCCCCGTTTCAGGTTGCTAAGTGACAGCAGCGTGCTTGCCTGGCACATCACTACCTCAGCCTGCTTCCAGAGCAAGGCAAGGCATGGTTAAAGGCAGGACAGCACTGAGGGGGCCAGGGGCTAAATACATTATTATTATTATTCAGGGCTGAGAAATGCACGTTTTGTCCATTATCAAGGGCAGGGACACCATCCCACTGCTCCCTGCTGGGCAGGAAGGGTGCTGGGTCCCTGGCCCTGTCCTGCTCCAGGTTTTTATCAGGCCATGCTCTTGGCTGTCCCCTCTCAGTGTGTGGCTGTGGTGGGAGTTGCTCAAAGAGGTTTTTCAGTGTTTTTTGCCTTTTCTTCACTCCCAGAAATGCAGGTATCACTGTAAATATTGGTATTTTAAAATGCTGCACTTTTCCCTCCCTCCAGAATGCCTCTCAAACATCAATATTTGGGTGTGGCCAATTCTCCTCAGCGTGATTTTCTTTATGGGTAGAAAGACAACAACAGACGTTTAAAAACACAATAATAATGAAAAATAATTATCCAAAAGCAGCTTTGTTTAAACCATTTGGCATCATCCCAGTGATCTTTAGCAAGGAGAGCAGGAATTCAGGGCTGAGCAAGCTGGGAGAGTGGAAGGTGTCCCTGCCTGGAACTGGATGAGCCTTAAGGTCCCTTCCCACCCAAACCATTCTGGGATTCTCCTTTGCCTTTGGGAGCATCCCGGGGGTAAAAAAGAAAATCATGGGGATGAATCCTCAGCTCTTGCCTTGAATTTGGCTCAGTGATTTAATTATCTTGGCGTGGAGGGGAAAATGAAGTGTGCCAGATAAACATCTCAGGCCTCTCATGGTCCCCCTGGAGTGAAAGGGACTAAAATAGGATTTCTTAATAAAAGCTCATTAACAGTGCCTGCATGGCGGGGCCCTGTGTTAATTATGACAAATATATATATATTTCCTGATCACAGGAGAGTGCTATTCAAATATAAATAATTCCTTCTGTACAGCAAGCTCGGGAGGGAAAAAAATTGTGAGATATTTTCACTCAACAGCAGTTGGCTCCGCTGAGCTCCTCGTCAGCTGTGATGAGCTATTAGGGGAATGTTTATGGACACAGCAAAAATAAACTCCAAAAAGCATCCATCATCTTTATTGCCCCTTTCCAAAGTGAAAGGGGTTATTTTCTTGCTGGACGAGCTTGCAAAGGACTGATGGAACCTGGGAAGACGGAAATAATTGACAGGGTTTAGTGTTTTTCCAGACATGACATCAGGGTTTGATACAAGAAATGGGAGATAATTCATCTTCCTGCAGCACTCAAAACGCTTTGCAAAGGCTCCAAAGCCCAGAACTCTCTGAATTGCAGGAATGCTCTGAGGCTTTATGTTACTTTGGTTTAATACAGGTCTGAACACCCCACTCCTCCCCCCAGAAAAGGAAATTTTAGCACCCCAAGGTCAATGTGCCTCAAAACCGTTGGCAGAGTGAAAGGGCTTTGTTATTTCTTGTGACATTTGGGATGTTCTGGGTTGGTTTCCAGAAGTTTCCAGAGTTTTTGTGCTCCTGGAGGCAGAGAGCTCTGTGCTGGGGAGAACTGGGAGAACCCTCTGTCTCTCACTTTGCTTTAAACCATCAAGGTGTGCTCAGGTGGGGTTTCATTGGATTAAATTTCCTCACTTGATCTATTAGAATTAATTCTCCTCAAAAGGCTGCAGGTTATCAAGAAGGAAAAGCAAAGATAACAAAAATCCCACTGCTCCAAGCTGGGGCTGTGCTGTCACATGTTGGACCCTGTTAAAAAATCCCTGTTCCCAGGCACAAGGAAGGTGCTTAAAATGCACAAAAATTGAGATGCAACTTGGAAACAATCATTATATTGTAGGTTTGTGCTGCCATCCATTGTGCCTTACCTGATGGGGTAATTACCACCGTTACAGAACATTTTAATTGCAACACTGAGTCAAACTTCATGAAAGTGCCTGGCTACAAAAACGATATTAAATATGCACAGATAGACTTTTTCTACTCCTATTTTCCTTCCTTTATATTTTGCTGTTAACAGAAACCAATTGCTGCTGTCACATCCCCTACTTGTTTACAAGTTTCATGTTTTTCCCAGCATTGTGTAGAAAAGAGAAATATTTCCTTTCCAGACTTATTAGATTATCAACAGATGCTTGTTTTATAAAACTTGCTTTGAAAATCTGACTGGGCAGAGAAACTGAGAAGGGAGAAAACTGCAAATTTGAGTCATTTAGCAGATTTACAAGTGTTTGCTCAAGGTGAGATTAGAAATGATGCTGGTCTGTAAAGGTAACTGCAAAGGATTGTTCAGAGCTGGTGAGAAACAGCAGAGTTTTAAATGAAATCAGGCACCCCCCTCTGCGCTTCAGCTGCATCTGAAAACAGCAGTGCAGGAGATAAATCAGAATGAATTTTGTGGGAAATCCTTGCTGGGAAGCTGTGTAGAGCCTTGTGCTTTAAAGCTCTCAGCTTTGCTTCTTGCTGAGGAATTGGGGTGAAATTTGGCCGATTTTGGTGATTGTCCTTTTGGTTTCAGCCTGGGTTCGTGGCCAGTTTTGCTGTATCTTGCTTTTGCTCACAGTCCCACACGCCCAGTGCTGCCTTTCCAGAGCATCACCACCTAAAATCCCATCTGCAGCCGAGCCTGGAGTCAGGAGCAAAATGCCAGGTGGGCCAAGAGCTGGATCCTGAACCTCAGGAGCAGCCTGGGCTCTGCTGGAACCCAGGGACAGGTGCTCACAGGTGTGCCTGGGCAGCAGGGCAGGGCTCAGGTGAGCTCCCAGGGGACCCTGAGGTTCAATACTGATACAGGATATTTATCAATTGGTATTCATATTGATACAGGATATTTATCAATTGGTATTCATGAGCCCCTGCTTGTTCCAGGAGCACTGCTGCATACCCATAGGTATTTCCCTTTGATGTTTCTTTAGTCTTTAAGATCAAAAATCAGCCTTGTGCCTAAAACATTCTTTGCAGGAAGTGCTGGGCCATTGGTGGAAAATAGTTGGGTTTTTTGGTCTGCATCCCCTGAGCTGCCACCCCCAAAGCAGGGTGAGCACCTCTCCCTGAGACACCCTCTGCCCAGGGAGGATGGGGTGGATGCCTGACTGGAATTTTAAAAAGCCCTTTTTTTGTCTGAAAATCCAAGGGTTGGTGCTGCACTTGGCTCCTCGGTGTTTGGGCTGGTCTGTAGAGAAGACAGCAGAGCCTGTGCAGGGCTGTGTTGTTCTCAGGGGCGTGGTTTTGGGAGCCCTCAGCAGCAAATGATGATGATGATGATGATGATGATGATGATGATGATGGGGGTGGCAGTGTCTGTGCCTGGGCAGGGCGTGCTGCAGGGATGGAAGGAGTGCACATCTTTCCCAGGAGGCTGGGGGTGAAAGGAGAGGGAGGTGTTCAGAAACACAGAATGGTTCTCTTTGGAAGGGACCTCAGAAATCATCAGACCTCTCAGGACAAGAGAAAACAGCCTCGGGCTGTGCTGGGCAGGGCTGGGTCGGACAGCAGCAGGAATTTCCCCGTGGAAGGGGTGGGCAGGCCTTGGGAAGAGCTGCCCAGGGGGTTTGGAGTGCCCATCCCTGGGAGTGTCCAAGGAATTCCTGGATGTGGCAACCAGTGCTCTGGACTGGGGACAGGGTGGGCATCAGGCACAGTTTGGACTCAATGACCTTGGAGATGTTTTCCAAGTGAAATGATTCTGGAATTGTGGTTCCAAGCCCCTGCCAGGGATAGGGAAGGAATAATTGAGTTTTGTGCCCTCACACACAACCAGGCCAGTCATTCCAGCAGGTTGCTGAAAAGCAGCAACACCTCTGGCCATTGTGTTATTATTTATTTCTGACTTGCTCCTTTATTGACGTGGAAAACAACTTTGGAGAGCAGCTGATACAGGTCTTGCCATTGAATTTTTAGCTGTGTGGGGTTGGGGTGTGATGAGAGCCTCACCTGATGGAAAAGATGCCTTTGATATTCTTTGTCATCTCCCCGGAAGGTTCAGATTGTTCTTAGGAAAATGAAGAACAAAAATATGCACAATGACTCCATTAACTGCCTGGCAATTACACTCCAGCTCTTTTCAGGATCACTGTGGAAAATTAGTTCCTTAAGACATGCCTTGAACCTAGAAAGGGTTTCCTAAGAAATTAGGGAACTGAGTGGCAAAAAGGAATTGTTAAGTCCATTGTCTTATGAAATCCATCATGCCACCAGGAAATAAAGCTTTATGGCCATGCAGTTTATGGGAACCACATCCTGTGTCTCATGGCTTTCCTAGGGAAGGGCTGTGTTCAAATTCCATGGGTTTTTAAGGAGACAGACAGAGGACCTGTTTCCTGTGGAAATTCAGTGCAGCACATGAGTGTTGCCTTGAACACTGCCCATTTCCATTAAATGTCAACATTGGCTTTGATGGAAGAGCAGCAAATAATTATTTGGGTTTGAGTTTCACATTTCAGTCCTTACTAAAGGCTTTGGGGTCTTGAAAAGGAAAACTGTTTAGTGCTTTTCTTTTGTTCTTGGTATCCTCTGAGTTGGTTTGCATGGAAGTTTCCAGGCTGTGTAAGGAGTTTGTCCAATTCCCAGCATCCACATGGGTGCCTGTGGGAACCCCAGAGTGAAAATTAAGGAGGCTATTTCTGGGGCACAGGAAAAATGGAGAGCAATTGGCTCTCTACTCGAGAGTCTGTATTATTCTAATCTTTTCCCAGTGTGAAACTCTCACTTAAAGTTTCATGGGAACATCTTTCCCTTAAATACAAGTCCTTACTTCAGCTTTTACTGGGGGGTATTAAAAATACGTGCAGGAAAGATAACACTTTGTAGCTGTGTAGTAGCTATTAAGGAGAAAAATCTGGATTTGAATGCTGATCGTTTGCAGATACAGAAATTGTACCACCTGCTGCTGGAAAACATGGAGCATCCATGAATATTATGGGAAGTCTCTGACAGCTGCTGCAAGGGGGAGGCTGCAGCAGCTGCTTACTAAGCAGAGTAGGGAGAATATCAGCCAGGCACTGAAGCTCTCGAGGAGACAGCACCTCACTTTTGCACCTTTATTAAAAATTTGTCCAAAATGCCATCCAAAAAAATGCAGAAAACAAATTTTACTGTGTGCAGGAGCTTGCTGAGCTTCCCTACACGCTGCTGCAAGCACTTTTATCTCACTTTTCTCCCATTTAAATACCTTCCCAGAGGTTCCTGCACCTTTGCAGTGCCCTCACAGTGTGTGGCTGTTTTCCAAACAGCAACTCCCAGGCTGGTGAGTGCCTGGGTGCTTCCCTGGCTTCACCCATTGCCCTTGGAGGTCCTGATTCTCCTCTGCACCAGCCCTGAGCTGCAGATCCTGAGGGGTGCTCGGGGCTTGTCAGGAGAACGGGTCCTGAGAGCATCTGAATGCATTTCCAAAGTAATCCCCTGCTAATTAACACACAAACTCCTTCACTGTTAATAAGATAAATCGGTGTTGTCTTGATCTTCTGCACAGTTTATGGTAATTTTAAGCCCTGCAGAAAGTGGCTGCATCCATGAACAAATGGGGATAATTAGCTGGAGATAGTTATTATGCAAATTGAGCAAGCTGCACCTTTGAGTGGAAGTGGATGAGCAGGTTGAGCATAATGCCCCAAATTTGGATGCAAATGGAAAAGCTGTTATGGCATAACCTGCCCAGGTTGTCCATGCTTAGGATCAGCTGCAGAAATTAATTTGGGAAATGAGCCTCAGCCATGAGCCCAGGCTGTTCTGCACCCCCACGGGGGAGGCACTTGGGGCACTGTTTTAACCAAAACCTCACACTTCCATGAAATCAAAAGGTTTGGGCAAGGATTGATCTTTTGAGGTTTATTTAGAAAATTCTGACTATCATGATAATATTCCATTGGAATGCTTTTACTCCCATATCTTTTCATTTCAGTTTATTTTGAATTTTATTATTTAAAAAAAGAACCACATAAATAGGCTGAAATTGAGAGAAATATTCTAAGACTGAAACATTGAAAACCTAAATTAATTTTTTTTTTTTGGTTTTTATTTTGTTCTGTTTTTTCAGAGTTCATCACAGGACACCTCATGTGTCTGCTCTGGTTTGGAACCAAATGTGCCATCAAATTTAGGACTGCTGGAGCAGGTGCTGATGTTGGCCAGGCTGGTGGGACCCCAGGAGGAGAACTCTGAGCCAAGTCCTTCCCTGTGAGTGTGTCCTTAGACTCATTTCTTCTTTCTTTGGAATTCTGTTCATCTGGCTCTCTCAGCTTCATGGTTTGCCCTGAGTAACCCAGAGCTGATTATTAATTCTGATTATTACTTAATGCTGAACACAGTAATTGATAACAACCTGCTTTAGACAGATCATTCCTATGAGAGCCTTCAGCTCTGCTCCTGCTGCCCTGGAATGTGGGGCTCCCAGAATCCCAAAGAATCCCAGGCTGGGGTTGGGGTTGGAAGGGGCCTCTGGAGAACCCCAAGCCCTGCTCAGCAGCTTCACCCAGAGCAGGTCACACAGCATCAGTCCAGGTGGGTTTGAGCATCTCAGGGAAGGGCACTCCACAATCTGGGCATCTCTTCCAGGCTCTGCCATCTGTAAAATGCTTTTTTTCCACTTGTTCAGATGAACTTCCCATGTTTTGTGTTGTGCCCATTGCCACTTGTGCTGTCCCTGGCACCTGCCCTTGAAATACTTGTGTGGTGATAAAATCACCTCTCAGTGGTCTCTCCTCCAGGGTCTGGAGTTTCCATTCCCACAGTGGTTTGGCTTTTTGTCCTGGTTTCTATTCCCACAGTGGGAATTTTGGGGTTTTGTCCTGGTTTCTATTACCACATTTTGGCTTTGCCACTCAGGAGCTCCCTGATTCCCACCTGGGGCTGGGGCAGCCCTGCCTGGTCCAGGCTCAGCTTCCCCCCAGTGCAGAACTGTTGGAAACCAGGGTGTGTCTGACAGTCCTGGGTGATCCCAGCTCCAGCCAGGGGCTCCAAAGCCCTGGCAGGGGCTCCACAGCCCTGNTTCTGAGCAAAGGAGATCCCGAGACAGGAGCTGGGGGTGCAGACCCAGCCCGGCACCCCCGGCTCTCCTGGCACCGCCCGGGGGCTCCTGCAGCAGCTCCTGCTGCCCGGCACCATCCCCGCATGCAAATCAGCCTCGAGGATGGCAATAAAGACGCCTCACGATGTTTCCTCTGAAATGGAAAGGAAATCAGCTGGCTGTAGGATACAAACGAGGGCAGGACATCCCAGGCTCTGGTTCCCCGGGGGGAGGACAGAAGTTATATTTACACTACACACGGCGTGCCCTGACTGTCAATATTGTGAAGCTCCTGCACCGACCGATGAAATCTCCACCTGAACTTTGCCAAACTGTTTTGTCACTCAATCTTTTGATTACCAGTGGAGGGAAAAAAAATAAAGCCCCACCCCACATTTCCATAACAATAGCGCTTAATGACCGGAGATGGTGAAAATCCAAGGTCTAATTTTATCCCTGGAAATAAAGATACCAGACGTCTCTGACGAAATATTTGAAACTTGTTTTAAGAAAAGATGTTGGTGGCGAACAGATGGCCCCGGCCCGCCATCCATATTCATGAGCGCATTGATTTCATTATGCCTTCCCCTAGGAAACTCAGCTTTTATAAGTCTGCCTGGCCATCAAATTGAGCAGTCAGGAGCCCTCTGTCACAGCTCTGTTGCTGTAGAAATTGGGCAAAGTATGCGAGAGGCTTTAGCACTTTTGTCTTGACTTTTATCACCCAGCACCTGTTGTTTGGGGCTGAGATTTTTCTCAGGTGGAACACGCGTTGGCTTTGGGCGCACAAAGTGCCACGTTCCTTTTAGCCGAGTGACTTTAATTTGGTGACATCCTTGCGCTGTTTAACAACTTCCAGAGGGTTGGGACCTACGGGCAGGAGCTCCCAGAGAACCCCGAGCTGCCAAAATCTCTTTGGGGAAATCCCTCGTGCGATTCCCCGCTTGATATATTAATTGCCCAGGATAAATCTTACAAAGCAGCCATCCCTTGGATCACAAAGGGAAATAAAACATCCCGACAGAACTGCAAATCCAATTTGAAGTGCCTTTTCACAGAGGGAAACACGTTGTTAAGCACTAGCGAGAGCTGGGAATGATTCGAGAATTGTTTTTAATCGACTTTGAAGGCTTCTATGTGAATTCAGGATTTTTAGAAGCTCTGTCCAAAGGAATTTATTTTTTTCCTTTATTTTGTCCCTTTCCCAGTAACACCTAATTCCGTATATGAGGAGACACACTGCTCTGTCTAAACAGTAACATTTGGATTTTTATTTTTTTTTTTTTGGTGCATTTGTGCAGCCCTGACTGGAGCTTCCTGAGGGTGAAGGCACAGAAAGTTTATTTTCCAGGCACTGGTGCAGTGATGGGAGAGCATCCCCGGAGCCCCGGGATTGGGGTCCAGGCTGGGAGACTCCTGGTGGGAGCAGGACCTGATTGATGGACTCTCTCAGCCCTGCATTCAGGACCTACCTCTTTTTTTAAGGCAAGTTTAGCAGCTGGTCCTTTGATTTGCAAAATGAGGTTTAGTTCCAAAGAATAGGCCAAGACTGAGGGGATTCTGTAGGTTTGGGACTTGGAATTGCTTTTATCTTCCTCTTTTTGTCACTTCATTCCTTTCTTTTGGGCCAGAAGTATTTTTGTGTGCTCTTCAAAAGCCGGGCTGCTGTTGTACTTGGGCTCCAAAGACCCTTAAAAATTCCATTTAAATTCAGATCTTTTGCAAAGCTTGAAGGGAGAAAAGTTTTTAAAGTGTTTCCTTCTTGGACATAATCGATCAGTAGCAGGGTAAAACCCAGAAATGTTCTTTTGGGGACCTTTGATGAATGAAATTACAGCTGCAACATTTTAGGTGCCAGCTGAATAAAGACAACATTTGACCATGCTGTTGAACAGAATGTCCAGTTTTTTATTTTAGTCCTTTTCTAGAAATAAAAAACCCCATGGTTAATATTCTCCCACTCGGTTTGCTTGATCAAGAGCACAGTTTAATTAAATAAAATGAGCACAACCACCATTTTTTTGCATTATGGAACTGTCAGTTTAGCATTCAGCTCCCAAAGGGTACTCAAAGGATCATTTAATTTTAAAATGATTGTAGCCTTGAAATAACTTAAAAGGCACTAATATATTTAATCAAAGGAGGTAACGTAATAGAAGAATAAATCATTCATGCACATAAAGAACAGGGCTCCCACGAGGGGGGGAAGCCAACAGGGAAAATATTTAGGGTTAAATTGTTTCCTCTGACCCCCTTCTGCCCCTATCTGTGGAGCTAAAACCCCTGAGCTGCTTTGCCACAGGTCCAGTTTGGGGTTTTTCTGTACCCAGGATATCAGATGGTGTTTTTCTGTACCCAGGATATCCAGATTAGGGTTTTTTCTGTACCCAGGATATCCAGTTTGGGTTTTTTTCTGTACCCAGGATATCCAGTTTAGGGTTTTTTCTGTACCCAGGATATCCAGTTTGGGGTTTTTCTATATGCAGGATATCCAGTTTGGGTTTTTTTTCTGTACCCAGGATATCCACTTTAGGGTTTTTCTGCACCCAGGATACCCAGATGTGCTGTCAGGTGTCCCCAGGCCTGTCCTCACATGTCATTTGTGCCTCTTTTGTTCCCCCACGTGTTCCTGGAGCAAGTCCTGACCTGAGAAGTTCAGTGCCTGTGGGAATGTCAGGATTCAGGCTGCACAGCGCCAGATCCCCCTTTCCCCTCCGCCCTGACCAGAGCCAAGGGAGGGGAGGTCCCTGCGATTTGAATGTCCTTGCTGAGCCCCAGTGGGAGCAGCTCCTGCAGCTTGGGAACTCCACCTGGGGGCTTGGCTTTGTGGCCATTGTTAGCCGGCTTGGGAAAGCTCAGCTCGGCATTTGGGACAGCAGGAGTGGGCTCGGCTCGAGCCCTGGGCTTGGCAGAGGGGCTGGGGGGGCTGCTGCTGCCCCCGGGGCAGCCCTGGAGCTGTCACCACCCGGGCAGTGGCACCCCCTGACTGTGTCACCAACCTGGCAGTGTCACCAACCTGGTGCTGTCACCCCCCTGGTGCTGTCACCACCCCCCCCTGATGGTGCCCCTGACGGTGTCATCAACCTCACAGTGTCACCAACCTGGTGCTATCAGCCCCCTGGCAGTGTCACCAACCTGGTGNGAGTGGCTGGGGGGGCTGCTGCTGCCCCCGGGGCAGCCCTGGAGCTGTCACCACCCGGGCAGTGGCACCCCCTGACTGTGTCACCAACCTGGCAGTGTCACCAACCTGGTGCTGTCACCCCCCTGGTGCTGTCACCACCCTGGCAGTGGCACCCCCCTGACGGTGTCATCAACCTCACAGTGTCACCAACCTGGTGCTATCAGCCCCCTGGCAGTGTCACCAACCTGGTGCTGTCACCATCCTGGCAGTGTCACCCCCCTGATGGTATCACCACCTTGATGGTGTCACCACCCTGGCAGTGGCATCCTCCCGATGGTGTCACCATCCTGGCAGTGTGACCAACCTGGTGCTGTCACCCCCCTG
>VXBS01009751.1:468518-487158 GCA_013400255.1 Sitta europaea
GGGGGGGCTGCTGCTGCCCCCGGGGCAGCCCTGGAGCTGTCACCACCCGGGCAGTGGCACCCCCTGACTGTGTCACCAACCTGGCAGTGTCACCAACCTGGTGCTGTCACCCCCCTGGTGCTGTCACCACCCTGGCAGTGGCACCCCCCTGACGGTGTCATCAACCTCACAGTGTCACCAACCTGGTGCTATCAGCCCCCTGGCAGTGTCACCAACCTGGTGCTGTCACCATCCTGGCAGTGTCACCCCCCTGATGGTATCACCACCTTGATGGTGTCACCACCCTGGCAGTGGCATCCTCCCGATGGTGTCACCATCCTGGCAGTGTGACCAACCTGGTGCTGACACCCCCCTGATGGAGTCACCCCCCTGATGGTGTCACCCCCCTGATTGTGTCACCAACCTGGTGCTGTCACCAACCTCTCAGTGTCATCCCCATGGCAGTGTCACCAATCTGGTACTGTGACCTCCCTGGCAGTGTCACCAACCTCTCAGTGTCACCCCCCTGGTGCTGTCACCCCCCTGATGGTGTCACCATCCTGGCAGTGTCACCAACCTCTCTCTGTCCCCACAAGTGCCAGACTCATCTCCTTGGAAGGAATTCCTAAGATTTCAGAAACGCGTATTCCAGTTGGTTCTTTTAAGAGTTCTTTTATTTTCTGTACTAGATGAAACAATAAGCCAGGCAAGAACGTTATCTCTGTTGTTGTAGGAGAGTTGTATGTGACCACATTAATTAATAAATAGAATATTCTGGGTATGATGAAATAATGCAGGATTTCTCCCCAGTCTGTTGTGACCATCTGGGGACTCTGCTCCCAGATACTCCCAGGCAATTGAAGTTAACATCAAGTGGCACTTATTTATATATTTTTATATTCTATATTAATTATTATACACATGCTAATATAATACAAGAGGTTTCTCCCTGAACCTCTGGGGCTCCTGCTGTGCTCCCAGCTCTTCCCAGGCAATTGAAGTTCCCCTCAAGTGCAATTAACACCTGAGCCACTCCAAACCTGTAAATCTTTTGACAAAACACCCACCAGGAAGTTGTTCTTTGTGCATCATCTATAATCTGCCAATCCCTCGGGGTGCAGAGGCACAGGTGCCACTCCTGGGGTTGTCCCCTTTTTGCTCTCACACCTCTACCTGTTTTTAATTAACACTCGTGGTTATTATATCCATAGGAATTCCCAGAGACAAGGAAAACTGGATTTGACCAGAAGGGATAATGCCACACCTGCCCTGAGAGTTTTGTCCAAAATCCAGAGGGTCAATTTGCTTAATTGATTAAGCACAAATAGTTCTATTGAAAACTGCCCTTTCTAGCTTATCCCCTTGAATGAAGTTACTCTGTTAATTCAAAGGGTTTTCAAAGCGATTTAATGAAAAATTAATTTCTAGGGAAAAAAAAATAAAAAGATGGCAGCTCATAAATATAAGATTCTTCCCATCTGTTCGTGGTGCATGACTCAGGGCTGTGTGCTTGCACCTGGATAAAAGATGAATAACCTGCAGCTCGTGCCAGGAGAGCTCTTCAGCAGGTTGGGATCAGGCAGGCGCCCGCTCAAGGTCGTTTAGGATTCCCATACAACAAAAACTTGTTAAAAATGACATTTCAGTGGTGGAACTGCCTCCCTGGGAGCATTAACGAGAGGGAGGAGGACTGAGGAAAACCTCCAGTGGCCTGAAACACCTAGGTGTGGAAAGCACTGGAAATGCAAAGCTTTTGTGTTTTATCAATGATGAAATCTGGGTTGGGTGTTCCGGGTGTGTCCCATCCCTGGCAGTGCCCAAGGCCGGGCTGGATGGGGCTGGAAGGGACAGTGGGAGGTGGCCCTGGCCATGGCAGGGGGGCACTGGATGGGCTTTAGGGTCCCTTCCAGCCCAAACCACCCTGTGATAACAGCAACAACAATGGGAATTGTGGGGGGAAATTACAGAGCTCTGCAAAACAGGGATGGGTAAAAGAGGCTGAAGGCTCCAGGGTTTCAGCTTCCCCCTCTGTGTGAAGCTGTTTTTCCTAATCCTAATCTGTGCAGCTTCTTTAGAAGGGATCTACATGTCTCCAGTCTCCTATTTTTAAATACCCAGAAGCTGTCTCAATGAGAAAGTGCTTTCATGAGTGAAAATCAAGCAATTCCATCAAAGAGCTGAAGAAAGTTGTTTGCTGCATATCATTACATTTCTTAAAGCAGCATCCCCAAACCCGGGGATGTTCTATAAAACTCCAAGGCTGTGCATGCCACGCTGGGGGTGTGCAGCCCATGTTCTGGGCTCTCCAGTCCCAGTTTGCAGCAAACAGCCCCAGCCCAAAGCTGCCAGCCCAAACCCTCTGCCAGCCTCTTCCCTGGGTGTGGAATGAGCTCCTGGCAGGTCCTGTCCCCCCAGGGGTGGGAGGATGTTGTTCTCCTTGGCATATTGTGAGTGGGAGAGTGGGAAAAACCCAGCCAAAAGCTGCAATGGCATTTCAAGTTAACGAAGCTTTCAGGGATTAAACAGATGTGGGTTAAAGAATTTGAATTTGCTGCATCCCCTGCCATAGAAAATGGGGGAGTGCCACAAATTTTCTGGGAGGTGACTTGGGTTTGGGGGATCAGGGAATATCTGGAATTGGAAGGAGCCCACGAGGATGGAGTGCTGTGGCTGTGCTGACAAGCAGTGATTGATGTGTGCTGGCAGCCACCAGGAAAAAGTTCTGCTTTAGACATTTTTAAATTTAAAAGAGTTTTAAATTTAGGGTTTTTTACCACTCCCACTCCTCTCTCTGGGGATAAAAAGGAAAAGCACATGGAGGGCAGGGACCTGTTGTGTGTGTGGGGAATTGAATTGGAGGAGGTTTTGTCCATTTTTGATAATTTCTGCATGCCAGAGGGTTTTGCTGACACTCCTTGTAAAGGAAAAGGGTTCTGGTGGCCACAGTTTCTTGGATTTTCCTGTTTGGCACCTCCAAATATGCAGCTCTCACAGCTCTCCAGGCAGATGGGATTTCACCAGTTTCTTTCTGCCTGGACTGGGAGGTTCTGCCAGTGGGCTGTGATTTCTGCAGTCTTTGAGGAAAAGGCCTCTACAGATATCCCCCAACCCAGCCCGGGAAATCAGTAAATAAAATCATCTGCTAAATAAAGTCTTCAGTAAGGAAAGCTTTTAAAGAGATGCTCTCAAGTGTTTCTCCATGGAAAATGAGAAGGGGGAGTGCATTCCTCTTGGCTTTATTCCCTCTCAGCTCTGTCCCAGCAAAAATAAAAGCAGCTTTCTGCATTGCATTCTCATTTACAGGGCAATAAAACCCCAGGAAAAAGCAGCAATGCTTCATAAAAGTACAAACAAAGCAAATAGAAAGCTCTCCTGGGAAGTGTCCAGCCCTCAGATGATTTGGAAGGTGGTCAGGGGCCGTGTGGGATGGTCACATTCCAGCTGGTGAAACAAAAATCAATGGATGTGAAATGAGCTAACACAGGTGGAAGTTTTCCCCTCTGGGCACTGCCAAAGGGTTTCAGGGCAGAATTTCCAAGGAAACTTTCCATCTGAGGCTGATGATGTTTTTTTTGTTATATTAATGTAGCTTTGGGTTCTGTCTGTGTGACATCCCTGATGTGCTGGGGCCACGTGGGCCCAGGCTGTGGACAGGGGCTGGATCCTGACAGCTCAGGTGTGCTCAGGTGGGGTTTGGCCCTTGCTGAGGGAGCAGGTGTGCTTTGGCTGTTGATGGATCAGGTGGTTCAGGAGTGGTTGGTTGCTGAGGGATCAGGTGGTTCAGGTGTGGCTGTTCCTGAGGGATCAGGTGGCTCAGGTGTGCTTTGGCTGTCCCTCCAAGCCCTGTTCCACCAAGGCACCTGGACACTGCTGGTGCTGCTGGACAGGTGCCCACAGGAGCTGACTCCAGGAATGCCCCTCCTTACGGATCAACCCTGGCTGCATGCACCCCTGGCACTCACTGTGTGCTCCCAGAAGCTCAGGGGGCTGTGTCAGAGCTGCTCCCCAGCCCTTCCAAGGGATGGAGCAGCTCCATCTCTCCTGCATCTCCTCAGTGCATCCCAGCAATGTGCACGGGGTACCAGCAAGTGGACAATGACCCAGAAGGGATCAGGGCTGTGCAGCAAAGCCTCCCTGCTGTAAATTCTTTCTCATCTCCATCTTCTCCTGCTGTATCCTCACTTAACTCCACGCTGGGCTGTGCTGAAGCAGCATTTCCAGCATTCCACCATTTCCAGCAGCTCTGTTCCTAGGGATCCAGCCCTGTGCTCCAGCAGGAGCTTCACAGGAGGCACTGCTGGTGATGCTTCAGGGGGCTGAGCTGGAACAGAAACCAGCCAGAGCAAAAGGATAAAGGAGGGAATTATTTTATTTATTTATTTTATTTATTTTAGGTGGCACTGCCCAGTGCTCCTGCTGGCTCCACAGGGCTGGCTTTGCTTTGTGGGCAAGGCATTCATTTCCCACCTCTTTGACTTGCTCAGTTTTCACTCTGAATCAAATTTCTCAACAGTTTTTTCCCCCTGTGGTACCAATTTCACCCCTGTATGCTTTTGTCCTGCAGACACCACTCCCGAGCCACCTCTGTGCAGGTGTGTGTGCTCAGAAAATGAATTTAATGTTGCATTATTGAACGTGGCAGTCGGGTTATTTCTCCCTCCAGCCAGGGTCAGAACCCACCTGAGCCTCAGGAGCTGAGCCTGCCTGGAGCTAATCCTGCAGTTTCTGGTTTCTTGCTCTCCCTCAGAGCCTGTCTCTCCAAGACTGTGCTCAAGCTGCCTGTTCTCAGGGGCTGAGGCTGCTGCCTCTCAAGGGGGGCTGCTTTAGGCTGAGTCTGTTTGGGGGTTTTATTTGAGTCAGTCAGCAAGAACAGCTCATTCTGCACTGACCTCAGTGGATAGAAGGATTTACTTCCTGAACCTCAGGTTTATGAAGTTTTACTCCCTAAAACTTCCTACAGCAACTCGTGGCTCTCGTCCTGCAAGATGACACTTTGCCCAAAGGAGAGACAAGAACTTGTTTTAAAATGCAAGCCAGGATTCTTCCCCCAGTCCAACACGATGATTAACTACCCCAGCTTACATGGAATAATTGCAGCCTTTCCTCCTTGCTCCCACCTTGGCATTGTTCTCCTGAATATCACCTGAGACATCTTTACTATCACCACACTTTATTAACGCACAGTTGGAATTGTAACACCTTTAACGGCGTTCTATATAATTAAAAAGCCAGACGTCCTCTGAAATAACAATATTCTGGCAAGTGATGTGGGGCAGATGAATTATTTTAAAGGCAGATTATGCTGGCAGGTTGGGCTAGAGAAGTAGGACACATTCCTGATTTGTTGTGACTTTCCCTTTGTGCTTAATGCAGATTTGTCTGATTCCAGCATTGGAGAGGGAAACCTTGATTTAGAAAACTGTGTTTGAATATGACCACCTCATGATCTGCCACCTTTCTCCTCGAGTTACTCCACTGCCTTTGTTAGGGTTCCAGGCAGAGAAATGGATTAATTGTTGGTGAGGGGGACAAATGCAGCCCATGGGATCCCTCACAGGGGGCTCCTGCTGTGGTGGGATTAATGAAACCAGCCAGCTCCCAAAGCCCAGCTGAACTCCTGACCTCTCTGACTTGGAAGAAGTCGTTGTGGGCCTGTAAATTTGATGCCATACAGGTGTTCCAGCTTCCACTTCAAGATAAAATCAAGTTTCTGCTCCCTGCAGTTGTTGAGGGGGGAGGAAATGTTGGCTCAGAATTCCAAAGACAGATAAAGACAATATAATGAATTAAAAACAATCAAAGTGGCTGTGATTAAGGCATTGTTAGAGTTTGTGAGGCTGGGAGGAAAGCAGCCTTGTGCCTGGTTTCAGGGCTGATGCTGGGCAATGCCTTGGGTGCTGTTTTCAGTTCCCCTTTATGCCAAAGTCTTAGTGAATGAATTTTTAGTCTAACTTTAAGCCCAGAAAGTCTTTACAGTGAATAAGGCAGCTTTTATAGAAGGTTCCATACTACCAGGGATTTCCCTATTTCTACCCTTCTTTTACACCCCTTACAAACTTTTCTTTATTCTCAAAACTGCAAGGAGTTCTTGCCATTATGTAAAACACCAGTGAGGACAGTGGTGTGCTCCTGCTGACCTGTCTGAGCCCTCTCACAAGGCACAGGCTGGCCAGACACGAAAATCTGAGCCCTGCAAGTTCCCCCAGGGCTGGGGGGGAGAGCAGGGCTGGGGGTCCTGGGCTGCAGCTGAGCCCTGACCTGTGGGACTTCTTAGGATTCCTCACAGAATGGTTTTACACCTCACATTTCGTGTGCAGGGATTTCTTCTTGAAACAGAGAAACTTCTGAGTTTGGGGACAAAGTGCAGGTTATTTTCCTTATCTTTATTATAGAGTTAGAGAAAGGATGGATCTCTTACAAATATCAGCAGTGTGGTGGAGAAGTCCCCAGATTTCTGCTTATCAGACTATTTAAGGCTTTATGGGCCAATCAAATTCTGCCAACTGGATATTTATGTTATTAAACCAATGCTGAGCTAATTGGTGTAATTACAGTGGGAACTTTCTTAACCAATCACCTCTGAACCCCTAAACCTTACAGCATTCCATCCTAAACCCTCTTGGGAACCTTTGTAACTCCTTTGGCTTTGTCTATGACTTTTAGGCTCTAAAACTAAACTTTCCTCTACTCAACTTGACTCTGCTTTAAGTTATAAATCCACATTCTCACTTCTAGCACCTAAACTTGGAAGATTTCCCCAAGGTTTCAGGTTAAACCCTGTCTCTAATTCTAAATTTTGGCTCACAGAGCTGCTATTCTGGGATTTCCCAGCACTTTGGATTCCAGCACTGACCTGCTCTTGCTGCAGCCTCAGAGGCCCATGAAGAGCTCAGGCAATGAGCTGGGAGCTGGTGACCTGCAGGGAAAAAGGAAAGCTGGTCCAGGCACTGCTGCCTTGTAGGGAGCACCTGAAGTGTGGGGAATCCATTCAGGATGATCAGGTGTCCTTATATCCATCTTTATATCCACCTTTATATCCATCTTTACATCCACCTTTATATCCATCTTTACATCCATCTTTACATCCACGTGATCTGGGAGTCAAAATAAATGAAACTAGAACTGAGGCACTGTTCATTTGCTGGATATTTTCATTTTTTCTTTTCATACAAGGAATCAAATCCCTTTTTACCGTTCTGGCATATTGGATTAAAATAAACCACTGCTTATTTGTGCTCAGAAACCCACTCTGGTGTCTTTTGCCTGATACAGATCCTCAGGTTTCCTCTTAGGGTGGAGTTGATGAAGTATATTTTGCTGCAGTATCAGCTGCCTGATAATTTAACTTCCCTTATTCCATTATGGTGCTAAGCAACATTTTAACGGATTGTGAGTTTCCTTTTTGGTATGGGTGTCTGGAGAGCATGTAGAGCCTTTATAATAAGCTTTAAATCTAAATAAAAAGTTAAGTATATAGCACTCTCAGTCTTCAGAGCACTGGAATAGATTTATTTAATCATCCTTTATGAGCTGGGCCAGCAGTTACAGCCTGGCTGGCACCGAGGGGGGATTTATCAGCTGGGAGAGTGACTTGCTGTGCTCAGGAGAAATGTCACTGGCAGGAGGGCAGTGGGGGAATCTCCCACGAAATGAGCCCAGTTTGACACCAGTGCCCAGCCCTGCTCTGGTGCTTTTCTGGTTCTTCCCTGCCTGCCTGGGGTCAGGGCTGGAAGCAGAGGAGCCCCACAGCAGATCTGCCCCAGCTCCCCCCCTCACAGGCTGCTGCTCTGAATTAACTGCTGATTTATCAGCTGGGTCCCAAAAAGGTTTGGAAAGGTGCTGGAACCCAGAATGCAGAGAATATTCCCCTGCATGTTCTGAAGGGTCCAAACCCCCTGACAAACACTGCTGTTAACCTGTGTCCATGGAAAGGGCTGCCCAGGCTTTGGGATGAGGCAGAATTCTCCAGAATGTAAATTAGATAGTAGGATAGTATGTGATTTATCCCAGGGTGAGAAATTTAGATTTTTGAGTTTGTTAGGATGGTAAGTGGATGAAGACAAGGTGGGGATCCTTGTGGTTTTTAGGTTTCTTCCTTCTCCTCCTCCCTCCCCTCTGTTGTGCAGTGTTTGGGACCATTGGGCACAATTTGCAGCAGTGCAGAGTTTTGTGAATAGAAATTGAGTTGGTTATTGGGAGAAAAGCAGCAATAATGAACGTTCTTGGTGCTAATTGGGTGAGTTATCTTTAGGAGAACCTTGATCCCGTGTGTTTGGGGTTTTGGTGCCTTTTCTCCCTCACACTGAGCTGGGGTAAAGCCTGGAGTGCAGAGATTGCTGATAATGAAATAATAAACAACCTGGAGAAGGGGAATAACCAAGAGTCCAGTTTCCCTTCTTTCCTAAGGAGGACTTCTGCAAAAGGGCTCCCCTACCAGGGGAGAGACAGGGGGAGTGCAAGAACTGGCCCAGAAAGTTCCTGCACATGTCCAACCTGCTGAACACCAACCACAGCCATACCTGGGCTATTTAATCACCTCAGGAAAGAATGGAAACAGATACTTAATGAATCAAAGTGCGCTGAGATTAAATGATCAGAAATTCCTAGTTAATCACCAGAAAGGAAACTAATTAAATTACCATTCAGCTTTTATGGGGGCCTTGGGATGGTAAGCTGAAATAAGTCCCTTCAATCACTTTTTTCATTAGATGGGACAGGCATATTCAAGGTTAGTGAAGATAAATGTGATGTTCTTTGCTCGCTCTTGAAATTATAGTATTTAAATAGCATTTTATGCTTCATCACCTAATGCTAAACCCAAAGCAGACTGCAAGGAGAGGCCGTGGCAGAGACAGCTTAGCAGGGAGGCACAGGGAGGGAAGGCAAAAATTGGGAATACGCAAATCAAGATTTAAAAGGTTTCCATTTAATTATCATTTAAATTTCTAATTGCATTTTACCTTCAGGAATAAGGCAGAGAAGTGATCCTGCCAGGTGATGAGATGCTAATTCCAGCACGGACTGTGGCCCTTGGGAAGCACAGGGTGGTTCAAGCTTTGCTGACTCCAGTGGCCACTCAATCCTTTCCATAGCCAGGAGGGGAAGAGTTGTGGAAAAGAAACGATATTAGCAACAAAAGAGAAAATTCCTGTATTTTTTTTAGGCAGTGCTGTGTCCTTAGGAGCCACCACCAGCGTGGTGACAGAGCTGGGCAGGCAGGTGAGGTCCTTGCTGCCACAAAGACTGCAGCTGTGGAGGTATCACCCCAGGTGCCTCCTGCTTTCCACTGCATCCTGGGCTTTGTGGTGATGCCTTAAGGTTTAGCTTTTGCATTTTTCAGATTCTGGGCTGTTTTGTTGGGTAGTTCTGGGTTTCATATTCAGTGCTGCTGAGCTCTCTTCACAGAGCAGGGAGACAAAACAATTCCTTCTCTGGTTTGATACCAAAGACAAATTTCAGGCCCTAAAAAGGAACCAGTGGTGAATTAAGAAGAAAACCAAGGTGGATGGAGCTTCATACCCTGAAGCTGTGATTGCACAATGAACTCCACTGTGCTGATGGACCAGAACTTTTCCAAGTGTGGGACCCCGTGACTGTTTTGTGCCCATTTTGGGGTCCCCTTGCTGTGCCCAGCCAGGCTCTGGTGCTGCCCAGGTGTGCCCAGGGAGGCCTTTTAATAAATCCCCGTTAATAAATCCCTGCTTTATCCGTTGGCTGCTCTCTGTTGCAGCTCAGCCTCCAGCAGGGCTCACGTCCCTGCAGTTCCTCCCACGCTGAAGGAAATGTTCTGCCAGGGGTGGCAGTGGCAGCAGAGGGGCTGCTCCACCTCCATCCTCCTGTCCCCAGGGCAGGATTGGGATTGTCCCCTGCCCCGTGACATTCCTGAGGGAAACAAAAGCTGCCACAGCCCCAGGAGGTGCTGCCTGAATGGAAGGGAAATTTCCCCGTGCTTCAAAGCCAGAGGTAAATACAGCCCTGAAACACAGAATAGCCCCTGAAGAGAGGGGAGAGGGAGAAATCTTAGTTTAAGCATCAGTCTGTGTATTTTGGTATTCCTTTTTTATTTTCTTTTTGTCGTATTTCTTAAAGCAAACCTTTACAGGCTCACAAAAGTGACAAAAGATCCAGTGATATCCCTTCAGTTCCCTGAAAAGGAGGATTTTCAGAAGAAAGTGAAACCAGTGAAATCCTTTCACTTCCTTTCTGAGCTTTTTAACAACCATACCCGAGGTTCCTGACACCCAGAAGTTGCTTGAAAAGTTAAGAAAAGAAAACACAGCTGCAGGGTTTCAAAGCAGGGCACAACCAAGTCAAAATAATCCGACTATAAAATCGGGGGGTTTTTCATTCGCGCTGAGGTTTTCCCACTAATGGAGATCCTGAGAGACAAGGTCATTTAGATTCCTGGTTAAATTGGTGGGGTTTCACTTAAAATCGTAATAAACATCCTTTTGCGGTGAATGTGACTGTGACAATATTTGCCAGCTGAAGCCCACAGAGCCTTGAAGTGTTGCTGATTTTGTTTTCTATTAATGTGGGTAATTATGTTTACTTTGCCACTTGGGATCGTATCATCATTGAAATAATTAGTGCATTTCCAGATACTTTGATAGATCTAAAAATTTCCTCTAAAAGCCTCCGAATACAAACACGGAGAACAAGAAAGGAGCGTAATTATATTATTTTTCAATTTAAATAGTTTTAGATCAGTATCAACACTGGGAGGGGAGTGGCACATGGGTTTGGAGTGGAGCTGAATTTTCCTGCTGAGTTACAGAGGAAAGGACTGACTCGTGTTTGAGAAGGGATAAAATGCCTGGATTTAGGGAATCTCGGGAGCAGGACTGGCAGCTGGAGCCTTCCTCACTTGCAGCTCCTCCTTTCCAGCTCTGAACAAGGGCACGGCTCCAGATGTTCCTCCAGCTGTGGGGCTGCCCTCCACACTCCCCGTTCCTGGGGAGGATGGCCGGGAGCTGCATCCCTGCTTCCCTTGGAGGGAATTGCTCTTTTCGCCTGCTTGGGAGGCATTTTGGAGGGGTTTTCCCCGTACCTTTTTAAGCTTTGTAACCAGAGCAAAATATTCCCAACGAGTTTTTGGGTGAGCCCCTCATTGTGGTGACCGAGAACTGAAGCTATTTTTGGGGCATGAGGGATTATCCATTATAACCCCTTAAACAAACTTTCCACACACTCGTTACAGTGGGGGGGACAAACTTTTCGGATGCAATTATCACCTTGGATTCTCAAAGACGTGGTTTTAACCCGGGATTTGCGTGGCCACAGCCTCTGGCTGTAACGGTGGGATTTGCCTGTCCGCAGTTTCCATCCCCCCTCGTACGGAGCAATTAGCAATTAGCAATTAGCAGCTCAGCAATTTGTGGGAGAAGGTTGTGCTGACCCCCGCGGGGGCTGCTGCAGCCTCTCCTCAGCACATTCAGCCCTGGAACTTCCCAGGGAGAGCCCAGCCCTCAGGATTTAGGGAGAGGACGCCATCCCAGCTGCTCCAGCTGTTCCAGCTGTTCACCCCCGGGAGCTTTGTGCCCCACAGCTGCAGGGGGATGTTCAGACCCTCACCTGGGCTAGCACATGGTGGGCACTCCCAGCCCCCCAGCTGGCTTCCATCTATCTCCATGGAATTAGAGAATCAAAGGTTAAAACCTCCCTGAAATGCAGGAAATGAGGAGAGATTCCCCCAGTTGAGGCTCCCTCCCTTACAGTTGTTCTGAGGACACAAAATCTCATTAGTTGCTCGTGAAGCAAAGCTGAAGCAAAATTGTTTTGCCTCGTGATCTAATTCCTTTCCTGGTTGGTGTTTTGCCTGCATTGCTGAAGCCTGGCTTTGTTTCATTCCAGTTGGAAATTGTACCAAGAGGCATCAGAACATCCCTGATGAGCTGAGTGGCTTTTCCCTGGTGAGTTCTTCATTCCAGAGCAGTGGTTGTTCATTATGGCAGAGGCCTGAAAATGATGATTTCTGTGTTACTGACATTGTGGAGGTGCCAAAAATAATCTAAGTCCAGCAACACACTGAAAAGTCCTGAAGCAAAACCGTGTTGGTTTAAGGAAGGTTTAAAAAAATAACTTGGCTCTTCATCTGATGGAGTTTCCATAGTGAAAAAGAACAATTAATAACCAGGAAGAACCCAAAGCAGGGAGAGTTACAGATCCACATGCCAGCAGGCCCTGAACCAGGCTGCTTCAAATGCACCTGCTCATCTGCACTGCAGCTCTCATGTTTAATATTCTCCAGGGCCAAGGGGCACCCCAGCCTCTCCTGCTAATCCCAAACAATCCCTTTCATGTCCAGGGGGATCTTGCTCTGATTTCAGAGCCAGGGCCACAGGAATTAATTGCAGCATGGCTCCGAGTCTGATGGGGTTTGTAGCTGGAGGCTATGGCCCGTGTTTTAGGCTTTTGATCGTGTTGTGATGACATTGTCAGCATCTGGTGAATCTTCCAGGACCCTGCTGCAAGGCCTCATTAGTCTAAATTAAGATATGTGGAATGAAAAGTGTGCAGGTACCAAGAGTTTCCAAGGAAATGATGCTGGGAAGTGGTGGTGGTGTCAGTGCTGCTCTCAAGAGCTTGTTTTGTTTCAAGGCACCAGGTTTGGGGAAAAAAAATAAATGCTGCAACAAAGAGGCATCAGAAGGTGGTGTGTAGGTGCATTTTGCAGAGCTCTGGTCACAAATTTTGTTAATTATTGTTAGTTATGCAGATTAAAGTTGCACATTTTATGCAAATATACTGTGCTGGTCTCTGTCCTGCTCTGCAAGTGAAGTTTTAGTGAAGGCAAAAATAAAGAGACTGGAAGAAAGAATTAAAAAAACCCCAAAACAAAGCCAAACATTCCCTGAACAAACTGCAATAGCAAGACATTTTGAAGCAATCAGAATGTTCCTCTTTAAAACCCGGAGACTGGCAGTAACCCACAAACCCACATTCTGAACAGAAAATCCTTGGGGTTTTACTCAGGGGGGCTGGGGAGAGGGAGGATGCTCTGGGCACTTGCAGGATGCTCTTTGGAAAAGCAGTTTTTCCCTTGGGCTGCCTCTTCCAGCCAGGAACAATAAAGAAAATAGATAAGCTTTAGCAGTTACGTGCTAGAAGTGCCTCATTTTATTTTGTTTCCCCGCAGAAAAAAAATATTTTCAGGGGAGTAATTCTGTTTAGGAGTCAAGTCCTCGTGGCCAGAAGCCAGCTGGAATTTTTCCATGGGGGTACCTGGGAGGGGCGGGAGCAGCCAGGCTCCCTTAGGTCTCTGTCCCAGATTAGCACACTGAAATTCCAGCTGAACTGGAATTCACACATCGTGCTGTGGGAGGGGAGCTGGGGATGGTTCTGCTGGAGGTGGATTGTGCAGCTGGAGCCTGACTGAGGTGAAGAGGGAGAGGCCCAGAGGGAGCTGGGAGTCACAGAAACCCCCAGGCTGAGTGCCCTGGGAGGGGGGTTGGCAGGAAATGCTGGTCTGAGGGAGCTGGGAATTGATCATTATGGATCACTTAAATCAGAGTCACTGGACCTGGGAATTGATCATTAATGGATCACTTAAATCAGTCACTGGACCTGGGAATTGATCATTAATTAATCACTTAAATCAGAGTCACTGGACCTGGGAATTGATCATTAATTAATCACTTAAATCAGTCACTGGACCTGGGAATTGATCATTAATGGATCACTTAAATCAGTCACTGGACCTGGGAATTGATCATTAATTAATCACTTAAATCAGAGTCACTGGACCTGGGAATTGATCATTAATGGATCACTTAAATCAGTCACTGGACCTGGGAATTGATCATTAATTAATCACTTAAATCAGAGTCACTGGACCTGGGAATTGATCATTAATGGATCACTTAAATCAGTCACTGGACCTGGGAATTGATCATTAATGGATCACTTAAATCAGAGTCACTGGACCTGGGAATTGATCATTAATTAATCACTTAAATCAGTCACTGGACCTGGGAATTGATCATTAATGGATCACTTAAATCAGTCACTGGAGAGGTCTGTGTGTGGCAGGGTCTGTGAGCCAGGACAGAGCACAAGGACAAGTTCATGATAATTGTGATTTCCATTTCAAGGACTTTCCTAGAAGAGAGCTTCATATTCAACAAGCTGGGCACTTGAACCCAGTTCCTAAAACACACCCAGCCCTTGCTTTATTAACTGGGGTGGAGTTTAAAGCAAAGTTTCCCTTTTCTATCCTTTAAGGCAAGCTGGAAAAAGCCTTTTCTTTGCACCTAAAATTTTAAACTATCCCCTGACCTGGTGTGATTAATGGGCCTGGAGGTTTTGGTGGGTGAATAAATCCCAGAGCTGATGTTTGAAGAATTGCAGAAAAGCATAATGAGTGAAGAGGGGATGAGTTTGATGAATGCCTCCTGGTTTTTAGCAGCACAGCTAAAGGTGGGTTGGTTTTCCAAGGGTTCATTGCTCTGGCTGGGCTGGGCACTATCACAGGGGCTGAGCACTGACTTGGGGAATTTTAATCCAAGTGCCCCACATGAACCAGCTTTTCCCCACTGTGCTGCACCAGCCCTGGCCTCACCTGGGAGAGACCACAGTGCCCAGACACCCTCCCTTTGCCTCTCCCTGAACAGAGCCCTCCCCCTGCACAGAGACCCACTTGAAATATCCCCAGTCATTACAGTAATTAGCTAACGCCTAAAAAGTGCTCTGAAGAGGAAAAGCATTAAATGAATAGGCAGCAGTGTTAATATTATCTTTAATAAATAGAAGAGAACATTCCATAATGAAGGCTCATTGATGAGTACATTTCTTTGTGTAATATCCCATGGCCCTTCACTACAGAAGAATTAAATAATAACTCATTATTTCAAGCTTAGGCTTTAGGCACTGTATAGAGGTCAGGCTTTTACTTTCCTGAAAAATAGGTTAAAAATTCAAGCATTTTTCTATTTTTCACTACAGGAAGATGAAGGAGGGCAGCATGACAATGGTCTGCACCTCATACCCACTGCTCAGACACATAATGGGGCTGGGAAGCTTTTCTAAAAACCACTCTGGTCCTGTATTGAAATTCTGTCCAGCTCCCTTGGAATGAGATACAAAGGTGGATAAAGAAATCTGGATCACACAGATAAGCTCCCTAGAGAAGAGCAGAGCAGGCACAATAGGGTGAAAAGCAGGAATGTTATGTAAGTGCATTATTTTAATTGAAAAGGAAAACGTCCTCACCTTTTTTTGGGAACTGCTTCCGTCATGGATTGAGAGGCAATGGGAGAACTGAGGGCTTGCCTGCAGAGATTGTCTTGCCTCCAGGCAGTCAACAGGATTTCCTGACTTATTTCACTTAAACCTTGGATTCCACCACTCAGCTTTGGGATCTCAGGGGGCTCTGATCCTTCCCTGCCCATCCCTGCCTCAGCTCCTGTTTGGGGGAGGAATTGCAGCTCAGGCTTTGGAGAGAGCTCCTTGACCTGGGGATCCACCCAGAGCCTCTCTGAAAGGAGACTCCAGTGGGGCTGGGATCCTCCAGAGCAGCACACCCCACGTCCTGCTCTGAGACAAAGAGCAGCAGCTCCAGGCTCCATTTGCCCTCTCTCAGGTGACCTTTTGTGGCCTTCCCATGGAGCCAAAGCTCAGCTGGAGGTCACCTCTCCAAAGCCAGCCCCCTCAGGAATTGCTGTGTCTGAACCTGTGCCTGGCCCCAGGGAGGGAATCAGCAGCTGGAACTGCTCCCCACAGCCCCAAAGACCACACTTAGTGCAAATTATGCCCCATAAATTCACTAAGGTGACCCAGGAGTGTTCATTAGAATTTATTTTAGCCACACTTATTGTCACTTTAGAGCCTAAACAAGGAGTGATGGTTCTTGGAGCAGTAGCAGTAAATTCTGGTTACTGCAAACACAAATGCCTCATTACATCCAGTCAAGGTCTATTTCCCCTTTACAGCCATAACTGCAGGAAAGCATTGTTGTTAATTTATGGAGAAGGATGCACGGGAATCTTGGCTTCCCTATTTACATAAACACGAGAGCAAATTAATCTCCTGTACAGGCTCCAGGGAATGGCGTGGGTAAAATGTGCAGGCTCATTCCAGAATTCCAGAAGGGCCAGGGGCTCCTGGACAGCCCAGCCCAGGGTGGTGCAGTGCTAATCTCTTACAGAGATGAGCACAAACAGCAGGAGAATGGACCCTGCCTTATTTTAAAGTGGAATTTTATGCCACATGAGCCTTTCAGTGGAAGCTCATGCGTGGATTTTCATTTGCCAAAGGATTGGGGTGAAAGTCGTGTCAGAGAAAGAGGAAGGGCCCAGGTAGCAAAATCTGCTGCATTTTTATTGCAGGATTATTTGTCTCATCTCCCCCCCGTGAAATGCTCTGTGATTTACCACAAAATCTTTCAGAGCAACGCTGCAGCATCCATGAGGGAGCTGTGGCTGGCAAATGGAGCTCCAGGGGCAGGATTAGCCCTGCTGGATAAGCACCTTCTGCCTTTCAGAGTTTATTGTGCTCCTGATGGATCATCCCCTCCATTCTGCTGAGCAGCCTCCTGACCTACAGATTTTTCTGTGTTATGGACAAAAGAGAGGGAGGTGCAGGCGGGCTGGGCAGAGGGCAAATGCAGATAACATTGCAGGGAACAGCCTTTTCTTTTTGTTTCATCCCTCTCCAAAAAACCTCATCGTGCTCAGCAGATAATTAATTGTAACAAGCGAGCAGCCACGCCGGTCAGCAGAGAAAAGCAGCCAATTAAAGGATATTTAGATGCTGTAAATATTTGGAGAGCAGTGGCTGTTCTGGAAATCTTTGCAGATACAGCAACTTTGGCCAAAAATGCTTTTCCTCAAGCTGTTGGCTGAGCAGGGAGGAAATGCTGGTGGTTTTCAGAGCTCAGAGCAGGAGTCCTGTGCTCCTCAGCAGGGAGGAGATATCTGCCTGGCCATTGATTGAATTTCACCTTCAAGTCCTTGAGCAGTAACAGGAACAAACTCCAGGATGTTACAGCAGCCCTCATGCTGACTCTGTTTCCAGAAGGAACTAATTCTTGCAATAATTCCATTTTTTCCCTGCTGTCCCCTAAAGGTTTGCATTTTTCAGCTCAGACCTTTAGCTCGATCCCATCCACATCTCAACCTATTTTATTGTTGCTGCAAGAGATAAATTTTGGATATTGCTCACATGAAATATCTGCTGCTATTTTTTGATTCCTTGGACATGGCACAGCTGTTCTTTGCCCTCTCTAGGACTTTCAAGATCAGGAATTCAATGTATCTTTCAGGGCACTGCTGTTTTTTAAGAGTAATTTTCCCCATAAACTTTTGGCACTAAAAACTTTTGGATTTTTGTGGTCCAAATTTGAATGTGTGGTTTTGCAACTTGATGTTGTTGGAATTAATGGAAAGCAGCCTTTGGAGATCAAAATGAAAGGAGAAATTAATATTTTTTTTATCTTAAGAGTTCTTCCAATTGTTATTTTAGAACCTGATTATTTTTTAGAATTTTATGGATTGCTGGTTTTATTCTGTACAGTGAATTTGTAATTTAGGGGCTGTTGAAATGACAAATTCTTGTAATTTTTTTTTTTGGTAACCGAAAATTTTAAAAAGGCCCTGATTCCAAAGGATTGGTGTTGTAAAAAGGCTTTTTCAGCTTGTTCAACTCTTTCTGGTGTCATTCCCAAAAATCTTCATCCCTGCCCTGACCCCATTCCAGCTCAGTCAGTGGCAGCTTCTCTGTGCACACAGGGCTGGGGTTTTATTTAATTTTTCATTTGATTTATGAAGAAAACCCAAAGAAACTTGAGTTTAAGAAATGTTAATTTTCTCTAATTGCTATCAATAAAAGAAAACAATCAATAGCAGAAAAAAAAAAAAGTGGCGAAAATACATGGAAAAGCTTCAGTTTCCTTGTTCTGCTTGTCAGTTCCAGGAGTGTTGTGTGCAGGTACAAAATTAACCTGCAAATGTCATTTTGTCCTGCAAATAGCAAAAATGCGATGTTCCCTGCCGGGAACACACCCAGGGCAGCAGCATTTCCATTTCTAAGGGAATATTCACAAAATCCCTTTAAAACACCAAAAAAAAAAAAATCCAACTTTTGGTACTTCTTGAGTCGTTATCTTTCTGTCCTGAACTGAGGGAATGCAAATGATTATTTTGCTTTTCCTAATCACTGCGAATAATTCCAGTGAATGCAGATGAAGATCGCTGCCCTGCTCGGGATGAATTTCACCGCGGAGCTCTCAGCCTCCCATTGATTGATTCTTTGCACTGGACCTTAAAAACCCATTAAGGAAGAAGTTGGCTGATGTGAATTAATTCTAAATCCTTTGTTGGGGCTGAAAAAAAAAACCCCAAACCCTTTTCGAAACCATTAATCATAACTGCAAATAGACTGCTAACTTTAAAATCGACTTTACAGCAAATTGGAGGAGGAACCCAAGAAGGGGTTTAAACTCCCAGTGTGCACTGAAGGGTTTCCCCAGTGTTTTAGTGGATCTCTTTTCGGTATTTTTCACTTTGTTCTGATAAGAATATGTTGACGAGCAGCTGATCGCTCTTTAATAAAAAAGAGACGACACCACTTTGGAGGCAGCTGAAGAATAAAATAAATAAAGCCTGTCGTCTCCTCCCAGGTCACACCATTAATCAGGCAAAACTTGGTTTGGCACAGGAAAAAA
>VXBS01009751.1:493728-538092 GCA_013400255.1 Sitta europaea
AGCTCCCAGCAGCTCAGGCTTTCCCGGATTCCTGAAGCTCCCAGCAGCTCAGGCTTTCCCGGATTCCTGCAGCTCCCAGCAGCTCAGGCTTTCCCGGATTCCTGCAGCTCCCAGCAGCTCAGGCTCTGCACAGGGGTGAATCTATTCCTCCCCTGAGCTTTGATGCCTCCTAAACCAAATGGGCTTCACTGAAGGGATGGAATTGTCCAGAGCAGCATCTGCTCGAGCACTGGGCTGCCCCAGCAGCTGCCCACAGCTGGCCAGATGTGCACAAGAAGGACAGGGGGCACCAGACAGGGTGAGCTTCACCCACCAGCTCAGAGCCAGCAGCAGCACCCACAGGGAGCACCTGTGGAGAGCCTCCCTGACTCCTAAACTCACTGAGCACCTCGCTCAGGGAACCCAGAGCTCTGGCATTTTGTAGTTTTTTGGCTTTTAAAGGCTAAAATGAAAGTTTAAAAACAGGATTCTTGTGCTTGGTGCTTAAACCTAACTTTTTAGTGCAATTGTTCCCACTAAAATCTAAAATTCGTTATAAAAGTGAAAAACAGAACAAGTGGAATTGAGCAAAGCAGCCTGATTATTGATATTGTGAGATGTGTCAGTCTGAAGCCTTTTCAAACACATTTTTGGTCCTGCTCCAAGTGCAGTCATCCCAGTGTTTCTTGAATGTCCAGAAATACAGAACAGGACTACAGAGAGCAAAATAAACCCATTGCAGGCTTTAACCTCTGAGCTTTTCTGAGAAATACGGGGGATGCAAAGGGAAATGTTTAGAATTGTATTGGCAAAGTATAAATAATCCCAAGATACAGAGAGATCCGAAAGAAATAACTTGCATGATTTTCTGTCAAGTTTTGAAGGTTATTGTGACAAATTGGAAGTGTTCTTTGGACACTTGCATTGATCAGTAGGAGATTTTGGAATGCAGATGGCTCTATGAATACAGGATGTTATTTCATCTCGCTGCTCTGACAGCTGAAGGAAAATGGCGAAAGCAGAAAAAACCCAGGATGAATTTTTTCCAGGGCCAAATTTCCACTTAGTGGAGTTTGGATCATTGCTCAGATGGTTTCATTTTCTCACATGCTGAGAGGGAAGAGAGGTTCATCATTCCTCCTATTTCCCACGAATCATTAAACAATTAAGAGGTGAAATTAGCAGTGGGAAATGAAGGGAAACTGGGGACACCAGTGCAGGGAAATCACTGGGCTTTAGGCAGAGCACAGAATGTTGGTGCTGCATGTGTTGGGCTGCATTTTTACTGCTGTGGATCTCTCTCTCCAAGCTGGACACATAAACCAGGAGGGCTGGAAAAGAGCTCCAAGATATCAATTCCAACCTTTGACCACCTGAGCCGTGTCACCAAGTGCCACCTCTGCTTGGTTTTTTGAACACTTCCAGGTCTGGTGACTCCCCCACTTCTCTGGGGAGCCCATCCCAATGTTTAACCACTCTTGCAGTGAATAATTTTCCCTGATATCCAACCTGAACCCTCCCTGGCACAGCTGGAGGTCACCATGGACCAGGAAGCCCCACATTTCTGTCGTGGTTAGGGGCAAACCTGCCCCCTGCCCACACCCATTGTTTTTAGAGCAAGAATCTTCCACTCTTTAGTGTCCTAAGCATTTCTGAATCTAAATTCTGTGGTTTTTTTTTTTCCTGTGCCCCCACAGCCTCTCAGCCTTTGGTTTTTCCATTTTTTGCCTCATGTAAAAGAGCAGCCAGCTGGTTCCCCTGCCCAGGCTCTGCTGGAGGCTCAGTGCTGACCCTCTGAGCAGGGCTTTCTTCTCCCTGGGTACAAAGCTTTGCTGGGAATTAGTTAAACCTCTGAGTCAGAGGAGTAATGAGTGGTTCTCAACAGCATGAAAAGGCAGAGAGTACCCTGGGCAGCCAGCATCAAGGAGCACACTTTGCTCTCAAGAGCTGGATTTGCCTTTTCCCGAGATGTTCCATCACTTCAGACGCCTCAGAATGGAAGGGATTTCGCTCAGAAGTGCTCACACTTGATCCAGCTGTAATTGCCTCCTGCTCCAGAGCAGAGCTTCAGCTGCCAGCTGCTTTAACCCAAGCACTCCTCACACGTGGTGGTCTCCAAAACGCAGCAGAGAATTTTCCTCCCGCCCTGGAATCCTCTCCTGCCCTCCCCAGGATGCCAGCTGGGATTACTGGGCTCCCTTTGGGCTCCTTCCCAAATCCCAAATCCCTCTTGAAATGTCTCTTCAGAGCCCCAGGGCAGTGCTGGCTGGAAGGGTGGCAGCTCCTCACCTGCTCTTAGCAGGAGGGCACTGGAGTAATTTGCACAAAATCCCCCAAATGCCAGCGTGGAATTTATGCCACACTTTGTCAGCTGGGAACTAAGGATGGCTTAACTTTTATGTTTAATCCATAATGAGGTATTGATCTCGTGACAGGAGCTGCTCCCTAGGTGCTGCCCCTGAAGTTTTTATATCTTGATAGGCACCAATCAGGTACAAAATAATTCACGTGTGCTAAAAAAGCAGGATTGTCTCCAGGAAGGAACCAGGCCTCTCTCTTCCTGGAGATTAAGGACATGGGGATTTAACTGCAGTAAAATTGACTTGGATTTTTTTTTTTTATGTGGTTTCTGGAGAACTAAGCACAGATGATATTTAAATGATCTTAAAAATAGGATTATATCTCTAAAAAAAATTCAAAAGCAGAACAAAATGAGCTGCCTTCCCTCTGAAGGCTCTGTCAGCAAAGGTCCCCAAAGCTGTGCCAGCCCACGGTGGCTGAAGGCTCACAGTGAACTCCAGCTATTTATAACTGGGAAATTGTAACTGCACCCTTGCTGGGTAAAGCCTGAACTTGAGGATTGGGATATTTGGGGGTTTTTCTTTGGGTTTTGCACAGCCCATCACAGCAGCTCCTTAGGGCAGAGTGAGCTGGAGATGATGGGGGGCTCCCACCTCACCTCTTCCCTCTTCTGCTGCTGCAAGGGGGGTCTGATGTGACCTTGGAGCTGTCTGTGCACCACCAGTGATTCCAGAAGCCATTCCTGCCTCTCTGAGGCACAATCTCAGTTTTTCCTTGAGCACAGCTTGTACCTGCCTTGTCCACTGTGTTTAATAATCCAGAAGAAAATCGGGACTATGTGAGCAGCTCTTTATTTCTTCCCTTCTAACAAAAAGTCTGCAGCGCTGCTTGGGAAGGTCAAGGCTGTTTGACACTGCCAGGATGCTGGTATTCTTGGAACAACCATCTGTTCAGAACACAGTGAAAAATCGGTTTGTGACTGCCCAAAGTCACTTCTGCTCATGAATAAAATTGAACAGGAAAAAAAAAAATAAAAAAAAGCAAGTACAGCAGTGTTTTACCATCAACAACAGAGACATTTCCATTTGGAAAAATCAGTGTTTCTGTCCATGAGTGGAAGAGTGGTGGTTTGTTCCTGGGGGGATCCAGGTGCTCTTGGCCCAAGGGGGACATGGATATTAAAGCCCTTGGGACTGTCACTGTGTGACCAGAGGGAAGTGGCCAAGAGCTGAGGGGGAATGGATGGCACAGGGGCCCTGGGGGGAGCTGGGCACCCCGACCCCCCGAGCTGAGCCAGGCTGCAAATCCCCGTGTGCTGCAGCCCAGCCCAGCCAGCAGCGCCTCTCTTGGCTCTTTCCCCTTTCTCTCTGCTTCATTTGTACATTTTATGAAATTGTGTAAACTTTGGCAGACTGAGAGGGTTTGTTTTTTTTCCATGTCTTTGTTCCTTTCTTTTTTTTTCTCCCGGCAGTTTCAGTGTTTCCTCATCTCTTCCTTATTCCTTTTAATGATTTTTACCAGCTGCCGCATTTTCATCTCTCCCTCTGTTCTTCCCCCCTTAAGGCAGGATCCAAAAATATGATCCAGTGGCTTCTGTGGGTTTTGTGTTTTGCTGGTTGGCACCAGAACCTGCCACATTTGGATGATTTTGTTTTCCAAAGCAAATTGCTCGTTGTGGCCAGGCAGGGATCAGTCTCTGCTCCCAAGAGGAAATGGCCTCGAGTTGCACCAGGGGAGGTTTAGAGTGGATATCAGGGAAAATTCCTTCCCTGAAAGGGTGGTCAGGCAGTGGAGCAGGCTCAGGGAGGTGGTGGAATCTCCATCCCTGGAGGTGTTTAAAAAATGTGTAGCTGTGGTTCTTTGGGGCATGGTTCAATGGTGGTTCAATGGTTGCACCCAACGATCTTGGAGGGCTTTTCCAACCTTAATGGCCTCATGATTCTACTCACACACCAGATTTTCTCTCTTTGATATTTTGAGATTTTCCTGCTGCTTAAATTAGTGAAAATACTTTTCCCTTGAAGCTGACCAATGGCTGTGTTTTCCAGGTGTGCTGTGACTTACCTGGTGCTGCTGTGGGATATTCAGTGCTGCTTTTTGGACAAACTTCCTGATACAGTGAGTAGAAAATCTCAGCTAAAATACTGAGGGTCTGTATAATGGTGGGGCTTAGAAAGGCCTGGAAGTGTCAAGGCCAGGCTGGATGGGGTTTGGAGCAACCTGGGATAGGGGAAGTTGTCCTTGCACATGGCAAGGGGGTGGGATGTGAAAATCATAAGCTCTGGTGTGATATTGCACATGGCAGGCTGCTGAAAATTATTAACATTACAAAAAAGCTTTCTGGTGTGGGAAGTTTCATTAAGAGTTACATCTTCGAGTTCAGTCCCAATTTAATAAGAGATAACATCTCCAGCTTCTTAAAATTTAATTTGATAGTTTATGAAGAAAATAATTAAAGCATATTGTGGCATCAGTCACTTTTTACTTCATAGAAAGACTGTATGAGAAAAGAACCATTCCTAGAGCAGACAGAGTTTATATTGGCCTGGAATTTCATTAGTCCTTATTGACAGAACATCCACTAATCCAAAGTAAATGGGAAGGAAATGATGGAAAAAAATAATAAAGGGTAATGTTGACCTTGAGGCTATGGAGAATGGAAGTTGGTGGAAAGTTTGGAGATGTTGCAGCTCTGTGGGGAAAAAAGTTGTTTTCAGTTCCTAATAATGAAATGGTGCTTCGGTATCTGGGAAATAAAGAGAAAAACCAAGAGTTTGGGGTTCTTCAGTCACACCAAACAGTGCCTCTGGCATTCAGAGAATCCTGGGATCCTTACAATTGGAGAGGATCTTTAAGGCCATCAAGTCCAGGTGTCCAAGCATCTCATGGAACCACCTGAGGGCAGGTGAGCAAAACAGAACCTGTGGGATGCTCTTCAGTCAGCAGAGCCCTGGTTCCTGGATCAGGACAAGCTCCTTATCCCCTCTTGGCAGACCCTGTTACCTTTTCTCACTGACTTTCCCAGCACAGTTCTGCTCTGGCAATCCAAAATTAGAGCACCTTTTATTTTGGACATAAAACCTTCTGTGGCTCTTGCCAGGTCTCTGCTCAGATGATGTTCACAAGTGCCTCATCTGCAGGCTACACCAATGGGTTCCAGAGAGTGTCTTGAAGATTGGATTTGCCTCTGGAATGGTTTTAATCAAACTATTTCTTCCTGTCACTTTTTGGACACTTTACAGCTTTCAGTGACTGCCTTGAATCGGGTCCATAAGAATGTCTGACAAGCCAGAAATAGATTAATCTCAAGCCTCTGCTACAATTACCACTTGGATTTCTGTATCACTTACTGCCTAAGTGGTTTACAAGCAATTACAGCCTGAGCCTTCCAGAGCCTCTTGGAAGGAGCCTTGCCCATCCATCCATCCATCCCTCCATCCCTCCCTGGTGCTGCCCAGGGGGAAGAGCAGCAGGAGGGGCTGGGTCCTGCTGGGAGCCCCCAGCCTGGGCAGGGACAAGGCACTGTGCTCCACTCTTAACCCAGCTCTAGACTTGCCCCAGGGGATTTAGGTTTAGGAGTGAAGGCAGGTTTCAGTCCTGGAGGTTGGGTTCAGCTGGGCTGGAGCTGCCAGCCCTGTGTCTGCCCTGGTGTATGCACAAAGAGGTGCTTGAGTCATTGCTCGGGTAAAACCAGCATCTGAGGAGAAAAATTAGGATGTGTTGGGAAGTTTCTTGGCTAAATCCCAGTTAGTCCCTTTCCTGTGGCTCCCTGGTACCCAGCAAATTCGTTGGGAGTGACAGAACCTGGTGCTCTTACATCCACGGCCTTTGCTGTGCCATTACCCTGAGCAGCTGATAATATGAACATGAAATTGAGAATCACCTGAGGACTGTGTTTAATAAAGCAGCTGGGAGGCTGCCAGCAGCCACAAAGAGATCCTGAGCTCTTTACATCCATGTTTTCATTACCAGCTTTCTGCATTTCAAGGGGTCCTTGCTTTAGATACCTGGAAATTACTCTGGTGAGTGCTGTCCTGTTAAATCAGGATTCCTTTAGAACTGGGGGGCTGATGAGGAGTCAGGTGCACTCTGGTTGTTCTGGCTGGGGGCAGGAAGGGCAGAGCTGTGGGAGCAGAGCAGCAGAGCTGGAATTTCGTGTCCCCACAGCCATGGGACCGAGGGAGAGCTGGCAGCACTCCAGTGGAGGAGAATGGCTGAACAGCTTCTCAGCAGGGCTGGAGAGGCCACAGATGAATTCCCAGTGCTGCTCCTGCTTGGATTCAATCAGAATTTGGGATTCTGTGAGGCTGGAGTAGCTGGAGCAGCAGAAGGATGTGGGAACCAGGACATCCTGGGAAGATTTATAAGTCACAAGAATTTAGACAGAATGGTAATTAGTATGTCACAGGATGAAAAAGTAGAATTTTGGGATTTTAGAATGTGAGATCAGGGGGCAAAGCTGGAGGAAATGGGATGTGACCCTGAGCTGCTTCTTCATCCTCTTGTTCTCCACCTTCTGTGGTGGTGTGGCACATTTGGGTTGGTCTGGAACAAAAGTACACTGTACAACAGAGTGGATAGATATTGGAGAATTGTTATAAATAAAGCATAGGTGATTTTCAGTATAAAAGATAGTGCTGTCCCAAGGATGGAAAAAGGAGAGAGCTCACAACCCAGCCTGGAGTTCAGCACAGCCTGGCCTGCAGAGAAAACCGTGGCAGGCCAGGGAACAAATGTAAGATAAGCAAAGAATAAACAAATTCCTGAACACGAGAACAAGAAGATCTCGAGCTCTTCTTCAGACACAGGGCTGGGGGAAAACAAAAAGCTTTCACAGAGATAGAGACAAGTGAAGTCAGGTGGAAGCCAAGCTCATAGAGGCTGAGAAACACCAGAGAGAAAAACAAAAACAGCAAGAAAACATATATATTTATATTGGGAAAACCTGACAAGGGAGGCTGGGGAGCCCGTGGGAGCACAGGGGGTGTGTGCCATGCAGGGTGCAGCCCATGGATAATCCCCATTTCAGCTGGGGAGCTGCAGTCCAGCCCTGCAGTGCCACATGTGCTGCTGGGCAAAACCTGCACAGTGTTTGCTTGAACACCCTTGAACAGCAGAGACTTTTAAAAAGCAGGATTTTGTTCACTTGGTAAGATTAAATTAAACATGGCATCATTGTCTCTGCCCCCAACTCTGAATGCCTAAAGAGGATCAGAAATCTCCAATTCCTTCTGAGGGAGGTGCCACCAATGATACAGGAGCAATTATATATTTATTGTGTGCTATTCAGAGCAAATCTTCAATAGGAGACTCCCAGCTACTTCTGTTTCAGAACTTCCTTATCACCAGTGATGCTCCAAATGTGCTGTTTCACAGTCGAGGAGGGTTACACCATTATCCTCCTTTTCTTCCCAGAAAATTGCACTGTGCAGCACTATAAACCTGAATAATGCAAGTCCTGTTGGAAAGACATCTTATTTTTCCTTCTAGGTTGCTTAATTAATTTCTTTCGACTTCTTTTATACTGTTTGATGAATATTATTTCAAACTACTGTCAAAGGGAATGTGAGGAGGGAAAAATGAGCCACCTACACACTGCTTCTAATACAACTGTATCACCCTTTGAAAACCAGGGAATTAATAAAAATAGGTGTTAGCCCATATGCTTGACAGGGAGCATTTGGAATTGTCAGACATGTTTCTACCCTAATTATCTTTGTCGGGCCATTTTGTAAACTGAAAAATTCCCTCAGTTAAATAAAAACTCAGAGACAGGCCAGGATATTGGAAGCTTCCCTTTCAAACCAGCACAACAGAAATTGTTCTTGGTTGGGTTGTTAGCTCCCACCCAGAGACCTCTCACAGCATATTGCCAGCAAAAGCAAAACCAGCACACCTGGAGGTGTGGATTTGGTTTCTTTGAGGGTTATTGGCCATCTCTGAGGGAAATCTAACAAAACTGGACAACTGAGCCATGTTTCAGAGTGGGTGAAAACCTCCAGGTGGAATTATGGAGAGGTTTTCATGTCCCTTCCTTGTGAGGATTAAACTGAAAGGGTAAATATGGGATATTGCTGCTGCTTTGGGTTCTGCCAGGGTTTGGGTTCTTATCAGGGACACTCCTGACACAACAGCAGCATCCTCTGCAGTGTTGTGGGAGGGAAGAGGGGATGGGTGGGGGGTTTAGCACAAGGGTGCAGCTCCGGGGTGGCTGGAGGAGGTGAGCACACCCCACCAGCAGGTCAGGCTGCACACCGAGATGAAGGCTGGGTCATTAAAAATTAATTAGGCAGATTGCTGAGCTGGGGGCCCCAGGTCAAGGCTTTTCAGCACACCCAGGGTCAGCTGCTGCCTGCACGCAGTTAACAACACGCTTGACCTAGGGTAGCTTGGCTCGAGGGGGCATTCCCCTCCTCACAATTCTGAGGGAATAATTCATGGAGCAAGTTTGTCTTTCTCTCATGTTTGTATTTCCCATTTCAAAAATCCGTGCTGAAAAATTTATCAAAATAAGCCTTTTTCTTTAGTTCTTTCCTGAGACCATAGGCAAAGCTGCTGCTGCCTAATTGGAGGTTCCCAGACTCATCTTTCTCCCATGAATACACACAACATTCATGTTGTGCATATTTGCTGTAGATTGAGTGGGTTCCTTCTTCAAAACTTGCTGTGCTGATGAACGCTTCTCCCAGGAGAGTTCCCCTTTCAATATTTGTGGAAAACGCACAAAGGACAAGGACACAGTTGAAGTCTCTTAATTTGCAACTGTATCTGAATATTCATGATGCCTATTTTCATATTCATCCATTTTTTCTCCTCTTGTTAAGGCAGCATGTCTGTTTTAAGGTAGAACACATCTGTCACAGTTTGTTTTGTCACCAGAAATATTAACGCTGGGGAAAACCAGTGCAAAATTTATCACAGAATGATCCGATGGGCTGGGTGGGAAAGGACCTTCGAGATCATCTCGTTCCACCCTGAATTTGCCAGCAGAAATCCTGCTGGCCGCCTTAATAAACTCCTGACTGCTGGAGGTTGGTTCCTGCTCCAAGTGAAGGGCAAAAATGGTGAATTTTGTGGTCGGAGGGGTCCCCGTGCCCCCCCAGGGCTGCTTCTCATCCCTCTCTGCAAAATCAAACCACCAAGCGTTTAAAGAAAGCACAGCACGGAAAGCACTTCGGATCCCCTCAGAAAGAAATTAATTTCCCATTTGAACCCGGAGCTGCTGAAGCCACTGCCCGTGCTCCCTGCACGGCATGCAGCGCTCCTCGCCTTTCATCTGCTGCCTGTCGACACCACACATTGGCTGAGGGGGAAATTTCCTCCCACATCTTATTCGAACAGGTTTGGGTTTTTTGGATTTCTTTTTTTTTTTTCCCTGAGAAATGTTGCCAACAAAGATTACTTCTCTTCAGGGCTGGCAAATGCTATTTCTTACCTGGTGGCTTATTGGGGATACAATTGGAAAAAAGCCCATGATAAGGTTTTCCAAACAGCAGGATGAATGAAGGGAGGAGGGAGATTTTTTATCTCCCACCCATTAGCTGCAGACAGAGGCAGTTCCTGCTCTGGTTATCTCCAGTGTGCAGTTTTTCTCAGTGAACCTGCTGATTTAGCTGGAAAGCATCGAGTGTCACGGGCTGGTGGCTACACAAGGTCACAGGGGAGGTCCCCACTGTCCCCTCCACTGTCCCCACACCTCAGACTTTGCTGCTTTCCATGCTCTCTGTGTTCTTTCCTCCTTGAAGGCACAGCTGTTCTTCCCCCAGAGTGTCCCCACTCCTCCTCTGAGCGTTTTTGGGGCACTCCCTGGGGATGGTTTGGGGCAGCAGCTCTGGGACCTGCTCTGGAAGGGGCAGGAGGGGCATTTTGCATCCCTGAGATCCTTCCAGAGCCTCTCCAGAACAAGAGGTCTCTTTAGACTTTCAGCCTGTGTTTATCCTCCCTCTCTATTTCAATTACCTAAATGTTTGTGTAATTCAAAAATTGATTTCAGCCCAGCAAAGCTCCCGACCACGCTCTGAGTTTTGTTTGCTGCAGAGCCCATCACTAACAAAGCAACAACTTCTTTATTGCAGGATAAAAGCCCATCTAAGAGATAAGCTGTCAGGAAGAATGTGTCACTCTGCTCCATTTCTGGGCATTAAAACTGCAATTTATTTTCAAATATTTTGCAGAGCAGCCGGCACCTGGTGTATTGATCGTGCCATTAAATCACACAGAGCTCGTGTCTGAGAGAGTTTTGGAATTCCTGTGCCACCCAGACCCTGGCTGGCACTGCAAGGCAAAAGAAGAAACAGTCACTCTTAACATTTTTCCTCCCATGCACCATTTGTGTGGCACTTGCTCTGGTGAGTGAAGGCTTGGGCTGTTCTGCCTGGCACTGAAACACGTCCTAAGGCTCCCTGAAATATAGAGGAAGACAGGGATTACAAGTCTTTCCTGAGCAGCCAGAACAGAACCCATTAAGGTATTGCAAGCCATGCAATTCAATGGCCCTGAAAGTATAATTTGATTGTAATTCAGGAGGTTACTAAAAGGAAATCCATACCAGGCTGAAAGATAAGCGAAAGTGAGGAGTGTATTTACTGTGAGTGGTGAAATGTGAGGTGTGCGAGTCCCTTATCTCCTTTGTCTGCACTTTATCACCACTGAAGGCAAGTAAAAGGGGAATAATATCTGCTTCACAAGAGAAGATGGGATTAAGTTTTCCCAACGGTCTTGTGGGAGTTATTTCCATTTTGCTCCTGCCTGGATTAGCCTAACTCTGTCAGGCTGTTTCCACATCCCTGCAGGAGAAGGTCCTGGCTCATGGTTGGTGTGTTGGTTCTTCGTGGAGGAATTTGCTCTTGATCTCTGTAAAGGAACTAGGAGACCTACAACCTCCTCCCTGACTCTTCTACTGGGGAGCTTTCTTTTTCAGATCCCTTTTTGTTATGCAAACCTTTTGTTCGGCAGTGTTGCCTCTTGCAGGTGTTAGAATCATTATTTGTGAGAAGAGATCTGGGCGTGCTCCTTTCTTGCTGAGGTTTCCCTCACTGCCCTTGTCTCCAGCTCTAATCCCTCTCTGCAAAGACCTGCCTGACTCACTGCACGACCTGGAAACAGCCCCGGGGATTTTATCCCTCTCTTTTATCTCCTGGTCCTGCTCTGAACACTGAAGTGCTGGGATCCAGTCTCCAGCAGTGCCTCCATCTACCTGATTTCCACCGTAGTGGGGATGATGGAGTCTGGCTGCAAGGTGCTTCTCAGCCACGAGTGTTTGCTTAGCTTTGTTGAGTTTTCCAGGCAAATCATGCCCAGAAGTTGATTTTATAGTTCATACACATTTACTGCCCAGATATTCCCATTTTTCCTCAGCCTTTTTCACATACGACTTGCTTCCCGTGCCCGTGGGTGAAGAAGAGAATGCACTTCTGGAATTGTTTTATTCCAGGGATGGCTTGGCTCAGAAGTGATCACAGACACTGCTCACTCCCACCCAATTCCACACTGCCTGCAAATGGAGCAGGGGAGAGCCTCTGCAGCTTGTGGGCTCTGACAGGCGCCTGCCTGGAAGTTTATATCTGAAAGGAAGGGCTGATTTCCCTGGGTTTCCATCTGGAGCAGGCAGGCAGGGATTCTTTGCTCACTAATGGCCAGTGCTGACCAGCACAAGTGCCCATTCCTGCCAGAGCTCTGATTTTCAAGCACCACATATTTCTTTTTCTACCACTTTTCTTATTTCTCCGTGGTTACTGTTGTAACTGCTGCATCTTCTTTGAGCTCCTGGGCACTACAAGACATCTCCTAGATGTTGAATCTTGTCATTTTTGATAAATCTCTGTGAAGCACAGAGCTCAACTGAAACTGCAGCTCAGCATCCTGAAGTGCCAGTTCAATCTATTTCTAGCATTGGAAAAAAAAATAGAAGGGGAGGCAGCAAAAACCCTCCCAGCTTTATAGCAGTAATAATGGTGGGAACGAGTTGGCTTTCAGAAAATAATTTAATCCCTGGAGTACTGGAGATGGGTTTTGAGTGTCAGAGCCTAAGGGAGGGCAATGTCCTCTTGTCGTGGCTTGTATTAAAACAAAGAAACATTTTTCCTCTGAAAGTTCATTAAAGTTCAGTTTGATTTCACCACCTTCCAGAGCGAAACCACAAGTGGAGCAGCGTTCTGGAAATCCTGGGGATTGGTTTTGCCTCAGCACTGTCAGATCACCTGGGCACTGCCCTTCCAGTGTCTTATCTGAGCTGGGGGTCTGGGGGGATTCCTTGTGCTGGGGGAGAGGTGATTGATTACTCACCAGGAGAGCTGGAGAGAGCTTCTAAAGACAGAAATGAGGCTGGCTGCCTCTTTGCAGCCCACAAAATCAGGTGTCTGTGTCTTAGACCTCGAAACTTCCTTTTGTTTTCACAAATCTCACTCCTGGTTTCACAACAACGCAGCACTTGGCATCAAACTAAATGTCAGGTGAATGCCACAGACGATGAGAATTAAACTTTGGCAGCAGTGTGTGCCTGGTCCTGGGGCCCAGAGCTATTCCTGCCAGATGCTGATCAGCAGCTCCATGGCTCTGGCTGGGCTCCAGCTCCCCGAGAGGCTGGTGGGGACGGGGCACTGGAGTGTGCCCTGGTAAAACCCATCCTTCTGCTCTCTCCATCTCAGGCCAGCACATTCCAGGCTTTGCTAGAGGTGTTTTAGGACAAAGCCCTTCTTTTCACCTGTGTGGATTCCCTCTGTGCCTGGACATCTTTTGTGTCTTTGGGAATCCCTGCTTCAAATTCAGCTGTTCAGGCTTGCCAAGGTTCAGGCCCTTCAGAACATCAGCCCTGTTTTAATATTTGGGTTGCTTCGAGTTTCTCTCCAAATACCATTAATTACTAGAAAATCTGCAGCCATATCTTTAATTATACAGGCTCTCCAGAGGTAAATGTGTCTAAGTGCATTTAAGGCAGGAATTAGGAGCAAACAGGATGCCCACCTGTTTAGGATTCAACTCATCCTTCCTAACTACCATTTTCATTTGTACTCTGGTTGTGACATATAAATCAATGCCCCCCAAATGAAATTGCTTTGTCTAATAATCCTTTGTGCCAGGGTTATCAATAGTTCATTAGTCTTACTTTGCATCTGTCAATAAAAGGTGGAATTGAGAAAGAGAGAGCTCAAGGAAAGAAGTGAGTACATCCTCTGTGGAAGGTGTCTCCCACTCTGGCCAACCCTTTGTCTCCACTTGATTCCAGGCTCAAGGATGCAGTTGTACACCCAAGTTTTGTTCACCTCAAACACCTTGGAAGCTTCCACAGGTTTTCATTTATTCCTGAAGAATGATTTTCATGTATTCCTGAACCCAAAGGCTCTTGAGTCTCTGAGCAATCCTCACACCATGAAAAGCCACGACTGAAACCCTCCCACAACAGCCCCAGGAATGATTTTAGCTGTCCCTTGGGTTTTACACTCTTGCAAAGGCCAGTTGTCCCTTTCTGGCAAGGACCTGGTGTGGCCCTGCCCAGGTGACAGCAGAGCCCTGCCTGGGCCAGCCAGGTGCTCCTCACTCATTACCCCACTTTATGGAGCTTGACAGGAGACATTGGATGCCATCCCAGCAAGGTGGCACAGCTTCAGGCCATGATATTTTATTCCCAGAGTCTTGCCAAGCTCATCTGAGCAGCATTTTGTGTTCTGGTGCCTCTCACCCTGTGTCACTGGGCTCTAACAACGTGCCAGGGTCAGTGTTGGTGCCACTCTGGGCACCAAAACCATCTCAGACCCTTGGCAGGTTCAGTTTTTTATTAATTAGTTAGAGCTCTGCATAGACTGACAAGGTCAACAAATGAATTGTGTCATTCATTAAGTACCAAATAATTAGTGATGGCTCCTGGGATGCCACCTGATTTCTTTCATCCCAATTTTTTCCTTGTTACAGCAAGTTTTTCTAACGGTCAGCACGCGATCATTTCACAGTTCATCAAAGCAGGAGAAGTGGAGCAAACCCAGGCTTGGAAGGTCAGTGCAGCAGAGGGGGCTGGGGCTGGAGCCTTGGCTGGGTGTTCTGGGCTGGCTCCAAATGGGATTTCTGCTCATGGAGGGATTTCCAGTGGATCCCTGGAGGCTGAGCAGCTCCTGCCATTGTCCTTCAGCTCAGGAACCTGCGTGGACCCAGGCTGGGGTGGGAGTTGAGTCAGCACATCCAAGAGAAGCAGAAAGCTTATTTAGCTCCATCAAGTGACCTCAAGGGGTTTGTGGAATTCTTTTGCAAGAAAAAAAAAAAAAGCCCAGCTAGATGAGCTAAACCCCTCTGGCCTTCTGGTGCTCCAGAAATGAATTCTTGAACTCACACAGGCCATGCTAAGTAGAGCCAGGGAAAAGTTTTGACTGAGGAACTGTTTGTCAGCATATTGTTCCCATGAATGTTTCATGAAGCCTTTGATTCCTTCAGATTTTCCTGCTTGGAGAACATTGATCATGGTTTTGGGTAACTCTGCTGCAAGAAAATTCTTCTTCCAATTTATTTTATGTCCTTTTCCTTTTTGCCAAAGGATAAAGGAGAGAGGATTGATAAGCTATGATGTCTACAGATTAAGAAAAACAAATTCCTTTTGGTTCACTACTGCTGAAATCGACAATGAATTTTAAAAATTTCAAGCTGAAAACAATAATTTCTTTTAAAATTCCTCACAAGGTACATTTGCCTTTTTTAAAAATTCCATTTTCTCCATATGTAACTTAGAAAAGCGATCTGGTAGCGCTAGGCTGCAGTCAAAAAAAAAAAAAAAAGAGATTTGTACATAAAACCAGGGTGATTTCAAACTGCTTCTTGTGTGACAGAGCCTTGGATCAATATTTCATCACAGGAAGTCGGCGCCGTGACTCCCAGTGTGGCTCTGGAGGAGTGGGGAAGCTGCTCTGCCCCAGTGTCACTCCTGCCTGCTTCCCTCTGCTGAGAAAAGTTAGCAGGGAGAATGAAAGGGGACAAAGCTCCCAGCTCTGCAGAAACCGTGTGGGGAATGAAAGGATTGTGGTTCTTTTTGACAGGACATCTCTGCCCTCCTGGCTCCCCCATCCTGTGTCCCCCTGGCCAGCTCCTGGTGCTGGGAGGTCTCAGGATCTCTTTTGGTCAGGATGACCCCCAGATGTATTAAAAGTCTCTTTTTTTCCCAACCCAGCTGTCGAAGAAGGACTCAGAAGTCTTCAGCTGGTGTTCTCAAGGTTGTTTGTTACTTCTTATCTCAGATATTTTCTGTCTGGGCTGCCCAGGTCTGTTCAGCAGGGCAGCCCCAGGCACACTCTGTGCCCACTGATTTTTATACTACAAATTACCTGTTAGTTATTTACAATTATGATCCAATGCCCATCACCTATGTTAGACAGTTCCATTCTACTCCAATCCAATCCCCAATGCCACCATCCCCAAGGAGATGGGGTTGGGGAGAAGAAGGAAGGAGGACAGGACAACGCCCAAATCCCTCCATCTCACCCCCCTAAACCCCCATGGTAAAAATCCCCAAAATTTCCCTTTTCACTCTACAACTCCTACTATCATGCCATCTAAACTTTGGTGCCCTTTAGTTCCTCACTCACAGGTGGTAATTTGTTCCATGGATCAAACTCAAAGCCCAGGAGTCCCTGGCTGCTGCCAGGGTCTGTGCCCCCCCTGCCAGGGTCTGTGCCCCCCCTGCCAGGGCTTTGGAGCCCCTGGCTGGAGCTGGGATCATCCAGGACTGTCAGACACATCCTGGGTTCCAACAGGATGGTTCCCCATGGGCAACCATGCCCTGTGCTCAGCTTCTCCTGCCCCTGCCAGCTGCAGGTGCCAGAGTGGTGCCATGGGCAGGTGATGCTCTGGGCTTGTGATGGATGTGTGGAAATCTCTGTTCATGACAAGCAGAGATGGGCAGCTTCTAATCCTTCCTCTGCTCCAGGCCAAATGTGGATGTGATTCTCAAAGGTTATTCAGTGAGTCAGCTCAAAGGGAGCTTTCCTCAAGTATCTTGGATTTTTTGGAATAAAGCCTCTCCAGGCGAGTGGCTGAAGTGGTCTCTGGGGCTGCAGTGCTGTGCTGTGTGCTTGGCTGACAGCAGCTGCAGCCACAGGCAGGACAAAACCATGGGGAAACAGGGCACTTAGAAGGTCAGAGGATATCTGGCACATTTATCACTGCCTGCTCCTTGCCAAGTGCTTCCAAAACCTGACTGTAGCTCTGACTGTCACACTGTGTTTGGAGACAGATCCAAGAAGTGACTCAGGGCCCATCTGTGTTGCCAAATAACTTCACTGTGTTGTGTGCTGCCAGTGTGGCTGTCCATGCTGGCTGTTTGGGGTGAGCCAGCTCCTTCCCTCCTCCAGCTTCTCCAGGGCTGCTGCTCAGAGCCAGGGGTGTCCCCACCCTCCGAGTGCTGTGAAACATCCCAGTGAAACATCCCTGTGAAACATCCCTGTGAAACATCCCGGTGAAACATCCCAGTGAAACATCCCCTGAAACATCCCCTGAAATATCCCTGTGAAACATCCCAGTGAAACATCCCAGTGAAACATCCCAGTAAACATTCCCGGTGAAAATTCCCAGTGAAACATCCCTGTGAAACATCCCTGTAAACATCCCAGTGAAACATCCCTGTGAAACATCCCTGTAAACATTCCCGGTGAAAATTCCCTGTGAAACATCCCAGTGAAACATCCCTGTGAAACATCCCTGTGAAACATCCCCGGTGAAAATTCCCTGTGAAACATCCCTGTGAAACATCCCTGTAAACATCCCAATGAAACATCCCAATGAAACATCCCTGTGAAACATCCCTGTGAACATCCCTGTGAAACATCCAGGTGAAACATCCCTGTAAACATCCCTGCTAGTCTCAGCTGCCTTGGAGCCACCTCCCTGCTGCAGGATCTCCTGGGGGCTGTTAGAGCCGGACCAGAGCTGGTTCTGAGCTGGTTCTGAGCTGGACCAGAGCTGATCCAGTCCTGGAGGCCAAAGAGGGGGGGAAATGTGCAGGGTTGGACTGATGAGGGTCCAGCAGGGAGCTCTGCCTGCCTGTGCAGCATTTCACAAGGGGCATGGAGTGACAGGACAAAGGGGAATGGATATTGGGCAGCAATTGTTCCCTGGGAGGTGGGCAGGCCCTGGCACTGCCCAGAGCAGCTGGGGCTGCCCCTGGAGCCCTAAAAATATCCAAGGCTGGGCTGGACATTGGAGCGTGGAGCGACCTGGGGTAGTGGAAGGTCCCTGCTCATGGCAGGGATGGAACTGGATGATATTTAAGGTCCCTTCCCAGCCAAATAATTTTGGGATTTCAGGCCCCACTTTCGTTCTGAGCTACACAGTTTTAGTAGCAATTTAAAATTTACAACACCCACTGAAAGTAACTTTGGATGGGAACACACAGCTATATTACCTTTTTTCATAGTTTTATCAACAAATATAGCCTTTCCTAACAGCCTCTCTACCCTCTTGCCTCATGATTTATTTTTGAAAATGCTATAAATAGGCAATGCTCTGGATTGGGTCAGTTCCCTAGGGAAATAAGTGCATGCCACTTTTATATTAGAGGTTAAATTCTGCCAGCCTTATACTCACTGAGGAGAGCATTAGGGGAGGTGTAAGGCAGGGAAGAACTTGCTACTGTGTACAAATGTAATTTCACAAAGTACACCAATTGCATTTTTAGAAACTTTATTATAGGGTCAATTTATTTTGTCAAGTGACCAGTAATTAATTTTATAGATCTTAAAACTCCAAACTCTCTGCTTTGACTTGGACCTTGACATTAAAACAGAAGACTTGTGTGAGCTGGGCTGTCAGGGATGCTCTTGGTGTTGGCTGAGTGAGGAGATGTGAGGGAGAGCCCTGAGTGTCCCTTGGTCCAGGCAGGGCTGGGCTGGGGCTGGGCTGGCCCAGACACCCTGCTGGAGTTGATGCCTCAGGATTGCAGCTTGTCTATTCTCCATCTGTTTGTAACCCTGCAGTTCCTGAGTGTGTAACTCCAAACTGCACACACAGTGGGAGCTGCTGCTTCCCCATTTGGGGCAGACACAGCAATTCCTCTCCAGGCCTGGGGATCAAGGACCCCTCACTGCCTCAGGGCCAGAGATGGGAACAGAAGGGAGCTGGGGGAGCAAACCTGGGGTCAGTGACTTCATTCCCTGGAGCTGTCATTGGGGATGAACCCCACTGTGCAAATGGACCAAACTCATCAAAGTGTGAAACCCGTGACCCATTTTTGGGTGCAGCCCCTGGGGGGCTTCATCTGTTAAAAACATGCCTGAATGTCCTTAAAAAAAAAAAAACATAACCACTTTTAATTCCATAATTCTGCCTGGCCTGTGTTTTTGGGCAGCCCACCAAGGCATCAGTGTGACACCCTTCTCTCCGTGCCTGCAGTGCTCCGGGGGCTGTGCAGGGGGATTCTCCCTGCAGGAGCCCCGGGGTGAGGGCTGTGTGTAATTACAGGGCTGTTCCCAGAGATGCTGACAGCTTGTCATGCAGCACGAGCCACTGGGTGCTGCTTCAGCTCTGCCATCTGCCGTGGTTGCCCTCTTCCCTGCCTACTCCCCAGGCAAGAATTGTGTTTTTCTCCATCCTGCTGAGCGTCCTGCACCAGCAGAAAACACCACATCCCCCTTGTGCCACTGCTGACCTGCACCAGGTGGGTGTAACCTCCCACAGGTTACCCACTCCTTCCTCAGGAATCTCTCTTGTTCTAATAAAGACACCAAACAAAGTGGGATTTAAAGGAAGTGTCATCAGTCTCGTGCTGGTGAGACAAAAATCCCTCTTCTCCCCGGCTGTGGGAATTGGACTCCAAAATTCAAGCAGGCTTTCAGCCTGCTGTTGTGCATAATGTAATTTACTCCTCTTTCATAATGAAAAATGTTTGGAGAAAGGTGAAAAAAACCTGTTTTGACCTATTTGGGTGGTCAGTTATCTAACTCCCACAGCCCCTTCCAACCCAAACTATTCCATGACCCTGTGGAAGGTCGACAGAAAAGCCTGGCACATCGAATATTTTGAAGGATGCTCTTCCTCCCTTGGTTTAGCAATCCAGCAAAGATGAGAACAGCATGAGAAGGAGAGTGGGGAGAGTGACTAAGGAGCAGGACTCAGCAGCAGAGCAGCAGTGCTGCACCTGCCCAGCCTGCCCCAGGCCAGCGTGGCACTGGGCACAGCATGGGCAGCACCATATGCCCTGCGAGGCTGTGAGCAGCATTTCACAGTGCCCTGCAGAGAGGGCACAGCCCTGCCCTTGAGGAAGGGCAGAGAGAGGAGATTTTGGAGATGAGATCAGCTCCAGAGTGCAGGGGTTTGTGCTGGTGAGGCACTGAGGGTGTGCTCAGGGACACCACAGGCTCTGGCACAGCCAGGGGAGTTTCTTTAGGGGAGAAATGAGGATTGATAGGGTTGCAGAAAATTTACAATAAAAAGGAACCCAGCAAATTAAGCACTTAGGATGCAGATTTTGGATGGCTGCTTTCCTTGGTTCACTATATTCCTGTTTTAGGGAGTGTTTGAAGGAATTATTCCAAGCATTATTGGATGACAACACAAAATAGCCTCTGTTAATGCTGTTGCCATGTTTACAAGCTATGCAATGCTGCTTTTTTTTCCCTACTAAATGTATTTTCTTCCCAGTTTTGAGTTTCCCTCATTGGCTGGGTCTGCTCCACTTGGGATAAAATAGAAGAAGGTGCAGTGTGTGATAGATTTATAAAATAGAAGAAGGTGCAGTGTGAGATAGATTTATCAGCCTGTGGGATGCAGGGGTGAGGCCCCTCCTCCAAGCCAGGCAGACAGGACATTTTTGTCTTTTTGTGATTTGTTTTCCTTTCTTTTTGTTTCAATGGTTACCTCTGGAGGATGAAGGACAGGTCACTGCCCTGACTTGCTTTCCCAAGTCAGGGAGAGAATTTATGGGAATTAGGGAGAATTCAGATAGCCATGGAGATGTTGGGCAGACAATCCCCTGGTCAGCATGGCCTCTTCCCAGGATTTCAGTCTGCTGAACCTGCTTCCTCCTTCAGCTCTCTTCCTTTAATAGGAACATAAAATGAGAATTTTTGAATGCCCCAGGCGTGTGACTTTTATTTTTGCTTGGTCAGTATACTGGAAGTGCTCAAGGCCAGGTTGGATGGGGCTTGGAGCAACTTGGGAGGTGCCAGGGGGTTGGAATGACCTTCAAGGACCCTTCCAACCCAAAGCATTCCATGATTCCGTGGCTGTGTTGGGAGCTGAGGGCTGGAAGTCAGCAGGAATTTGGGAATTTGCTGTTGGCTCTGGAGGGGGTGGCAGCAGCCAGACACCCCTGACAGGAAGGACATCAGCACCCTGCAGCCAGGTAGGACAGGAGGGCTGGGCTGGAAGAGCTCCACCAGAATCACAAAGGTTTAAAATCCATGTAGTGGTGACTGCAAAATGTTTTGCATAAACTCCTTTTCTTCCTGCCTGAACGTGGATGCACCCAGATCAATCACAGAGCTGGAAAATCTTCCTGGCTCTTTTGTGAACATCCTGCTTTGTTATTCCTTTCATTTGTCTTGCACAGAACAAGCCAGCACCGAGAAAATAACTTATTGTGGATGATCAGAAAGACCTTTTTTCCCTTGCTTTTCAAACAGCACTACACAGGAATTGAATGTTGTCTGTACACAGAGTTGCTGTTTTCCATATATAACCAAGGTGTCACGCAGCTCATTATTTCAGGAAAAAAAATCAGTGTCAACAACCAAGGCTTGTGGCTGTTGTTGGGTTTATTAAAAGCAAAAACGTTTGATCTCTTGAGGAAAGAGAAGAAATCAGCTCCTGGATTTTAGATTTTCTTTTCTGCACTTTGGTCTTCTCAAAAAGCATCAAAAAATGAAAAATCTAAGGTGACATCCTCTGTTCTCATGGCTCCTAATAGCCAGTCACTCCACCAATTTTTCTAAGTTTATCTTTCATCTACTATTCCCAAACTAATTAGGGACTGAATGTCTTTGGACTGATTTTCATTTTGTCCTGAGTTATTGTGACATCTTTACTACAAATTCTTTCTCAGTCTAATTAAATTCCTGCAGCACAAATGTCATTATTCATATCATCACCTGTGGTAGCTGACTTTGCCTCAGTCCCTTCTGTCCTGCTTCATATTTGAAAAGTTTGGCTGGAAGTAAGAGCATCTCCAGGCTTANTTAAGCACTTAGGATGCAGATTTTGGATGGCTGCTTTCCTTGGTTCACTATATTCCTGTTTTAGGGAGTGTTTGAAGGAATTATTCCAAGCATTATTGGATGACAACACAAAATAGCCTCTGTTAATGCTGTTGCCATGTTTACAAGCTATGCAATGCTGCTTTTTTTTCCCTACTAAATGTATTTTCTTCCCAGTTTTGAGTTTCCCTCATTGGCTGGGTCTGCTCCACTTGGGATAAAATAGAAGAAGGTGCAGTGTGTGATAGATTTATAAAATAGAAGAAGGTGCAGTGTGAGATAGATTTATCAGCCTGTGGGATGCAGGGGTGAGGCCCCTCCTCCAAGCCAGGCAGACAGGACATTTTTGTCTTTTTGTGATTTGTTTTCCTTTCTTTTTGTTTCAATGGTTACCTCTGGAGGATGAAGGACAGGTCACTGCCCTGACTTGCTTTCCCAAGTCAGGGAGAGAATTTATGGGAATTAGGGAGAATTCAGATAGCCATGGAGATGTTGGGCAGACAATCCCCTGGTCAGCATGGCCTCTTCCCAGGATTTCAGTCTGCTGAACCTGCTTCCTCCTTCAGCTCTCTTCCTTTAATAGGAACATAAAATGAGAATTTTTGAATGCCCCAGGCGTGTGACTTTTATTTTTGCTTGGTCAGTATACTGGAAGTGCTCAAGGCCAGGTTGGATGGGGCTTGGAGCAACTTGGGAGGTGCCAGGGGGTTGGAATGACCTTCAAGGACCCTTCCAACCCAAAGCATTCCATGATTCCGTGGCTGTGTTGGGAGCTGAGGGCTGGAAGTCAGCAGGAATTTGGGAATTTGCTGTTGGCTCTGGAGGGGGTGGCAGCAGCCAGACACCCCTGACAGGAAGGACATCAGCACCCTGCAGCCAGGTAGGACAGGAGGGCTGGGCTGGAAGAGCTCCACCAGAATCACAAAGGTTTAAAATCCATGTAGTGGTGACTGCAAAATGTTTTGCATAAACTCCTTTTCTTCCTGCCTGAACGTGGATGCACCCAGATCAATCACAGAGCTGGAAAATCTTCCTGGCTCTTTTGTGAACATCCTGCTTTGTTATTCCTTTCATTTGTCTTGCACAGAACAAGCCAGCACCGAGAAAATAACTTATTGTGGATGATCAGAAAGACCTTTTTTCCCTTGCTTTTCAAACAGCACTACACAGGAATTGAATGTTGTCTGTACACAGAGTTGCTGTTTTCCATATATAACCAAGGTGTCACGCAGCTCATTATTTCAGGAAAAAAAATCAGTGTCAACAACCAAGGCTTGTGGCTGTTGTTGGGTTTATTAAAAGCAAAAACGTTTGATCTCTTGAGGAAAGAGAAGAAATCAGCTCCTGGATTTTAGATTTTCTTTTCTGCACTTTGGTCTTCTCAAAAAGCATCAAAAAATGAAAAATCTAAGGTGACATCCTCTGTTCTCATGGCTCCTAATAGCCAGTCACTCCACCAATTTTTCTAAGTTTATCTTTCATCTACTATTCCCAAACTAATTAGGGACTGAATGTCTTTGGACTGATTTTCATTTTGTCCTGAGTTATTGTGACATCTTTACTACAAATTCTTTCTCAGTCTAATTAAATTCCTGCAGCACAAATGTCATTATTCATATCATCACCTGTGGTAGCTGACTTTGCCTCAGTCCCTTCTGTCCTGCTTCATATTTGAAAAGTTTGGCTGGAAGTAAGAGCATCTCCAGGCTTAGCACAGACAGGGAAGCCATGAATACCTAGGAATTCAAACTGATGAGGTTTTATCAGAAAAATCCAACAGTTGTGCTCTTGTGTTGGTTTTCAGAAGAATCTTCCTGGGCTGGCTCGTGCTCTGAGCGTGGCCCTGAGCTGCCAGGGCAGGCAGACAGCCCCAGCACACCCACACAGCCCAGAAATCCCCTGCCCTGCTCTGCAGCACGGGCCAGGGGCTTATCTGCTAAATAAAATCCAAATGAGAAATGTTGATACTTAATGAAATATAAGTTTGAGGATTTCACAAAAGAAATCTGCTGTCACCGCTTTAATTTATTAGGGGAGAGTTATGTGCAGATGGTATATACAGAGTTATTTCCTGACTGTACTCCAGAGTAAGTTGATTTGTGGTTTAATGACTTTTATCAAAATGAAATAAGCGTTTGATCTTTGGATTTGATCTGGCTATATCTGCAGCTGCTACACCACTACAGCAATTACTTCCAAACTGGGCTTTTTGCCCAGGCAAATGGAGTTCGTCCTTGTTTCATGTCTCATTGACTGTCCTGATAATACACACAGTGCTACTGTAGGTTTTTTATTCCTCTAAATTTGATAGGTGTGAAAGTAAGAGAGTAATTCCCTTTTTATTTTAGTATCACTGTTGTTTTATTATAATCCATTCACTACTCCGGTTAATTTTATCTCGAAGCTGTTCCTAACTAAAATTCAATACAAGAATGTGTAATTTTCTCCACATAATCCTCCTATGCCCCTCTGTAGAGAAACAAGAAATTCATTTATGAATTCTAAATCTCAGACCCCTCGTGGTAATCTTCACATCTGTCCATGTGGTTTAGGGATGAGTTTATAGGGATATGTTGTGCACCCACACTGGGCTAAATCCACTCCTAATGGCTTTCAGTGGAAGGCAATGGAGTTACACTTGGAATCAATTTACCCCCATGTATCCATCTCTGAAATAGTGGGGTTTTTTACTGTTGGCTAATTAATTCTTGTCAGATTGAAGCTGTTCAGGTTAGCAATTCTTTTTCCAGGACGATCCTTCATTCTTTATTAACTGCTCAGGACAAGATTTGTCCAAGTTCAGCCTCAAAAACTCCCAGTGGGAGATGGTTGTTATGATTAAGAGTTCTCAGGGCTTGGTGCTGCCAGCTGTGACTTCCTGAGGAGCTCCAGCTGCATTTTTGGGAGCCAGGAGCTGCTCAGGTGGCTGCCAGCCAGCTCACCTGGGGCAGAGCAGCAGGAGGGAGCGTTCCCTGGGTCAGGCCATGCTGGATGGAGATGTTCTGGAAGCAGCCTTGGTTTGGAGCCAGCAGGTCTGAAATCTGCCCATTCACCATGGCAAAGAGAAGCACCCAGAAGGAATTATCAAACAAGAGAAGGATCTTTGCTCTCCCTTTTTTACAGTCACTTCGGGATAAGGCGCTTCACGCTTTGCATGGCTGGGAGGTAGATTTTAAGTTGTCTCTTTTTTGGCTGGGTATTTCTTAGAGATAAGCAATAAAAATGGCAATAACTGGGAAGGCACTGGTGGATGAGTTGCCTGGAGATTTGCAGTGCTACCAGAAGCTCTGTGAGAAGACAGCTCAGCCTCGGAGCTGGGGAAGGGTTTCCTGTGCCAGCGTTGCTGCTGCATCTTTAGCAAATCAAACTCCTTGCACAGTACTTGCTCCTTAATCCAGGAAAATTAAACCACCAGCCATAGCTCCATTGTCCAGCCATCTGCTCTCCCAGGTGCTCCCATGCCTGAGCAGAGATGGAGGGATGTGACCTAGAATCCCACTGCAGAGCTGGGATCATTCCCAGCACAGTCCCAGCCTTCAGTCTTCTGCATGACATCAGATAAAGTAAACATCAAGATTTGATGTGAGAGCATATGTCCATTGCATAATTCATTAGAGTTCTTCTCCACAACTATTTTTAGGTATTTTTCAATCAGGAGTAGAGGGTGAGGATTATTCAGGAAAAGAAAAAGATAAGAAAATAATAGGGGGGCTTAGAAAGATGTCTAGGTATTTCTGGGACTGAGATCTGGCCATTTAGCTGTGTGTGTTTGGTTTTTAAATAATGATTTCTGTCCTGGACAATTCCACAACAGCTTGGCAGTGGGATGGTGTAAATCCAACAGCAGAACAGGAAACCTGCTCCTTTTTTATTCAGCAGTGCTGCTAAAACCCCTGTCAGGACAGACAGCACCTCACATCATTTCAGGCTGTATCCCTCCATCACCTTGAGTGTGGTTATTGCCAATTTCCAAACACTAAACACATCCAGAACCATTTCTCCTCTGTTTTGCAAAGCATCCAGGGAGTGTTGGTGGGACACAGTGAGCAGAGTTGGTGGTTTCCCTGCTCAGGTTGTGCAAAATACCTCGTAACTGCAAATCATCACAGCTGCCACAGCTTCTCCTCTGTGTCAGCAGGCTGGGAGCTGCACCCAGGCTCTGGGAACACCTGGGGTGTCCCTGGGTTCCCAAATTCAGCCTCATTCCACCCCACACGTGCAGGACAGGCGGGTTTGCTATAAGAAAGCGAGGACAAAAATCCCAACAAAACCCCAGACCCCGTGTTGTACAGCGTGAGTCACTGGCAAGGAATGGAAGGAGGAGTTATTTTGAGGCTTTTCCATCTTCCTTATTGCTAGGAGACAGTTCCTGGGCACGCAGAGCTCCTCAGGCTCCCACAGCTGCCTCCTTGGTGCCACAGTGTCCAGGGCACTCACAGGGCAGCTTCCAGGGAGACAAGGAGCAGGAAGTTGGGGTGGGAGCTTCTTTCCATTTTTTAGCCTTTCTGAGGTAAATGCAGAGTGGAGTGGAGGCAGCTGCAGGTGCCAAGGAGAGCATGGTGCCTGAAATGTCACCTCAGGCTGAGCAGGGTCACTCAGCTCTCTGCAGAGTGGGGTAATGATGTGGTCACTCCACATTTGGGCCAGGTTTGTGGGGCTTGGGGAGGTGCAAAAATGCAGCACTGGCAGCCAAGTGTGGGCTTGTCCCTGAGGATCAGTCCATGCACAGCATCACCTTGAGACCCCAGGGAGCACATGAACAGCAGCAGCCTCACCACCCGTGACCCCAGGGTTTAAAATGCTCACTTCTGACCCAAAATTATTCCCTGGATGCCCAGTTTTGATAAGGCACCTAAGCACGGGCTGATTGAGGCTGGGGTTGTAAATGGACAGATCTCCTGGGCTTCTATCATGGGTGGGCAGAGCCTGGAAAAAACCAAAGCTGTCATGAGAACATGGGGATTTGTCATGCAGCAGGGAGTTGCTGAGACAACTGTGGAATATCTCACACTGTATTTTTCACACTAATGCCAGATGGCCAGGAATGGGATCCCCCACGTTCTCCTCCCAGTCTGAGAAGACAAGAAAATAAACAAGGAAAATGTCTGTGCTGATGGCATCTGCTGGCTCCCTCATAAGGTGAGTCACTGCTTTTGATTGCTGAAATAATTAGGATTTCTTTCTAATTGGATTCCTGTGTTAACCCTTCCTGTGCCACAGAGCCTTATCATCCTTTCAGTTCCTGGCAGGGGGTTGGAACTGGATGATCTTTAAACCATTCCTGGATTCTGTGATTTTGTGGAAAATGACACTTGGCAGCAGTTCCAGGCAAGGACATTTTACACCAGTTGGGCTGTTGGTGTGGAACCCCATCCCTCTGCTGCTCCCAGCACCTACAGGAGCATCCTGGGGGTGATCAAGACTCAGTTTCCTTCCAGCTACAGGACAAGAGTGCAAGGAATTACAGGAGAAGAAACAGAGGGCAGAAATCTGTGGCAATATTTGAGTGTGGGGTGCTCTGCAGCTGGTTTTATTTTGGAGGTGCTTGCCACATGCAATCCACGCTCCCTGAGATCCCTGCACTCCTGCCATACATATGTGCACATACATTTATTTTTAAACTCTTACATGCAGCATTTCCTACCTGGCTGGTGCACCAAAGCAGGTTTTTTTTTTTTTTCCTTAGGAAATAAGGGAAGGAGCTGGGTAAGTATAAATGTGTTTGTGACAGAATTGCCAAGTAAATCTTCACACGACATCGGGCTGTGAGCATTCGAGTCACATTTGGACAGCAAAGCCCACTGCATGCAGCTTTCATTACAATATTTCTCTCAAGCACAGCCTGTCTCTCATGTTTTTTCTGAACATTGTTTAAAGAACTGATGAAAGGGCTGAAAACTTTTCAAACTTTCCTTTTCTTGGGTCTCTTCAGCTCAGTCTTTCATCACTCAGTCAATAAACAGTGGAGGACTCTTCTGAACTGCAGTGGGAGCGAGGAGGAGAAGGGGAAATTAATGATATCACCAAATGGAAACTCTTTCAAGTTGCCTTTAATTGCAGAGGGCACAGGGAGCTCGTTCAGTTGGAGTTCTCTGATCTCTGGCTGTCCCCATGGGCTGATCTCTCTCCTCCCATGCCACGGGCGATTCTCCCGGGCGGGTTCCTGGCTCCCTGCTCGGGGCTCCCGTGCTGGGCAGAGCCCTTCCCCGTGGGGTTGTGGCCCTGGAGCAGCAGCCACAGCTGCCCCCCGAGGTGGTCACGCTGCCCTTGGGCACCACAGGGCTGATCCTGCTCCTTCAGGCCCCGTTTGGAGCCTCAGCTGCCCATCCATGCACTGGGGATCCCAGCATCCCCACTGATTTTAGTTGGGGGGACCTTAAAGCTCATCCAGCTCCACGCTCTGCCATGGGCAGAGACTCCTTCCACTGTGCCAGGGTGCTCCCAGCCCTGTCCAACCTGGCCTCGGACACTTCCAAGGATGGGGCAGCCACAGCTGCTCTGGGCAGGTGAGTGCCACATACCCAAGCAGCCCAAAGTTAAAAGAGAAAACAATAAAACCCCCAAGAACAAACAAAAATTGCTGCTGTTCACCGAGGAGCTTCAGCAGAAGGCACCGAGCATTCCCTGGCTGTCTTTGTCTCATGGGAAATATCAGTGCAAGGGGCTGAAAACTGCTCAAAGAGCCATTCCCACCGTGGAAAAGCCTGAGGATTATCATCACAACAGGTCCCTGGGCAGAAACATGAAGCATAAAGCTTTAAATTCAAGTCACACTGATAAGAATAAGAAATAAAGAGACCAAATTCCCTTAAAAAATGGGATTACAGAGGCCGTGGGGAAGAAATATTTTAAAAGAAGTTAAAGAGGAGTTAATCTGCTTTTATGTAATTTGTTTTCCTATTCTTCCCGAACTGGCTTGCTTTGGAGACAGCTGCTTTCAAGGTTTACAGCCGTGCATATGGTTGGGAGGGCTGGAATTGGCAGCCCCTGGCCTGACAGAATAATGGCTAACTGGAAAAAATGACTGGGTAGATAATTTACAGATGATACGACCACATCAAACCCCGTGAAACACAACCCATTCGTTTTTACAGCCTCCAGATTGCTGCCTGTTGTGATCCCGGGGCTCTCCTGTCACACAGCCCTTCCCCTCCCCTCCCCCGGGGCAGAATCCCATGGGATCCTCATTCCTGGAGGGCTGGACATGGACAGGGCAGGATCCCATGGGATCCTCATTCCTGGAGGGCTGGACATGGATGGGGCAGGATCCCATGGGATCCTCATTCCTGGAGGGCTGGACATGGACAGGGCAGGATCCCGTGCCCATCCCATGCCATCCCATCATGGGTGTCCATTCCCCGTGCCACTGATCAGTTTGAGGTTTGAGTTCCACCTTTCTGTTTTCTCTGTTTAAACTGGGAACGAGGATTAGTGTTTGGTTTATGATTTTAATATTTAAGGATAGATTAAGACAAGGGCAGCCTGATGTTAGGTGACCATTAAATACCAAATGCTATCAGAATCTCCAGCAGCATCAAATCAAGCCCTAAATCCTAAAAGCTTTATACTTTTCCCCCAATAATTTAACCAGAGTATCACCTTTGGAGCCGTGTTGTTCTTTGTTCAGCAATAAATGAGCAATTCCTGGGGAAATCCCAGCTGGGGTAGTCCTGCCCCTGCCTTGGCCAAGCCCTGAGTGAAAGGCAGATTCTCCTGCCTGAATTACAGAGCCACTGAACAAAATGGAAATGTTGATGTTCATTATTGATTTTATCCTTTGCTGCTCTGGAATGGTGCTAGTGGGAGCTGTTGTAATCAGATTATCTCAAAACTTACTTACAGAATGAAGTGCTTAATTTATCCCCCTTTTTCCTTTCCCAAAGCAATACAACAGGAAGGGATCAGCTGTGCTTCTTGAACAGCAGCCCTTCTCTTTTTGGTTTTCTTGCTGTGTTTGTGTAATTCATCTTTTATCACTCTCAAAATCTTTTTTAAAAACATTTTGCATTTGTTAGATCTCCTCAAGTAATCGCTCATATTGGTTATGGAATAGAATAGACTGTGATTGTTGGAGAAATACCTGCAAAATGTTTCCAATTTCTGGGAATATCTATTGAAAACTGCATTTACTGAGCATCCATCTCCAGCTCCCTGTGCTGTCAGGTCACAGCTCCTGTCTCTACAGCCTGGATGTCTTTGGGATTCAAGTCAGCCAGGCTGATTCCGGTTTAACTGAGGATCTGGGAAGTGCTGCATTTTGAGTGATATATCCTCTCATAATCTGGGAGGTTAAATGGTTTTTCTGATTTGATTCTTTACTGCCTTCCCCATTTCGCATCGGATGAAACCGGCTGTGAAACGACAGCAAATCCAAGCGGCACATTTGTGTGCCCGCCCTCGGCTCATGGCACGGGAAATTGGCCTTTAATTGCCCCTCATTAGTCATCTGCTGGCTACAATCCCCAGTCCGAGCGGCAGTTTCAGAGGGCAGTGGCTGAGAAATCAGCCCCTGCCGCTGTCCCGGGCTGGCTGTGGGCTGGCTCTGACCCAGGGCACCAAAGTGCCAGCTCCTGCCAGGGCTGTGCCACTTGGGAACGGACCCTGAATGGACCCTGCGAGCTCTGCCCCCCGGCTGGGCTCAAGGGTGGTCACAGAATCCCAGAATGGTGTGAATCTGGGATTCAAATTCATCCTGTTCCACCCCTGCCATGGCCGGGACCCCTCCCACTGTCCCAGGCTGTTCCAAACCCTGTCCAGCCTGGCTGGGGCACTGCCAGGGATCCACAGCTGCTCTGGGAATTCCAGCCCCTCATCACCCTCCCAGGGAACAATTCCTGCCCAATATCCCATCCGATGCTACTTTGAAGCCATTCCCTGTCCCTCCCTTGTCCCCAGTCCCGCTCCAGCTCTCCCGGAGCCCTCCAGGCACTGCAAGGAGCTCTAAGGTCTCTCTGGATCCTCCTCCAGCTGAAGCACCTTGTTCTTGCTGTGTTCTGGGGTCACATTCATGTGGAATCTGCTCTCTGTCAAGCCCCTGGTGTGCCCCTGATCCTGAGCAGAGCACTCAGTCCTTGCCGAAACACGGAACCATGGAATGCTTTAGGGAGGCAAAGGTCTGTAAGATCACCGGGTCCCTCCCCAAAGCATCACTGTGCTGCGGCCCGGGGAGGCTCACACTGCCCGGCCAGGATCCTCTCCAAGAGCCACTCAGCAGGGGAACCCGCCTGTCAAAGGAACAGGGCTTGAATCGCCACATCCATCACATTTAACCCTCTCCTTGCTGCCTCCTGCCGGCATTCCCTGCCACTCCCTGGCAGCGAGCAGCTCTGATCCCAGCTCTGATCCCAGCTCTCCTCTCCCTGATCACCCCTTCACAAGGAGAATGGAGATTTTTCACGGCTTAGCAGATGGCAGCAAATCTTGATACCTGCATTCCACAGCCTGGCCCGTGGGGTTAGAGTGATGTATTGACTCCAGCACCTAAAGTCAATGAATTACATCCAACCCCGCAAATGGTCATAAATATGATAGTCTGTGTGAGCTGAGGTAATTGCCTGCTTTATATATGTGTTTATCTTCCCTGCATTGCATACACAATGTGCATTATGTCAGGGAGATGACAAAGAGCAGCCATAATGCTCCTCAACTGCATCTTTCTTAGTTTACAGCTGAGGCTCGGAGTTACCTTATGCAGAGCTGGCTGCAGTGGTTTAATATAAATTAACATACTTAGAAAATGTCAAGGAGCATTAATTGACAATTTCAGAGGCCTACCTTGCTAAATACCAGTTCAGCTCTGAAGCCTGTCTCTGCAAGCTTAATATATGGAAAATAATGCTTATTCATGAATGGCTTATGTAACTTGGCATTAATTACGTGGCAGCGAGTGCTGGCTGTCACAGATGGTCTCTCTACAAAACCAGGTGCCAAAAATAAAGTTTCAAGCCCCACGAGGGAACTTCTGGGCTGGGTACTCAGCACTTTGGAAAAGCAGGGCACGTCATCTTGTGTGGAAATACCGACTTACTAACCTAATTCTGGACCCACTTTTGGCAGAGGATTGGCCTACATAAAAATATTTCACATCAGCACCTTCTCCTGCACCTCAAACGAGGGGATCCATGGCAGGAACCTGCTGTGCCCTCATCCCTGGAAAACAGGGATGACACTGAATATTCCCCTTGATTAAAGGTGAAACACCCAAGGTTTTTATCTCAACAACTAGGACAGGGTTGGTGGTTGCTTTGCCTGCCCTCCAGCCTGAGCTGTGTCACAGCTGGCAGCAGCTGGTTGCTGTGGAGGTGCTCATGAATGCTAATTGTTGATTAATATTGCCCTGGGTGATAAAACCCCAGTTTCTCCCTTTAGGGTTTTTTTCCCCTGCACCAGGAAGGTGCTGCTGTCTCTCCAAGGTTTCCTGCTCCTCATTCCAGCTGGGAGCTCCTGGGAACTTCCCTGCCTCCCTAAACAAAGTTAAGCAAGGCTGAAAGATGAGATTTGAAGGCATTTATTGATTTTGCTTTAATATTCTGTTATTTCTTTCCCATCAAGACACTATTTGCTTTCTGCAGTGCACTGTGGTGTAAGTATATTCCCAGAAAATGATACACATAACGTTATCTCAAATGTGAGCACGTGGCTATGGAAGGAAAAGCTGGGCTGTAAATCACTGAAAATCAGGAATGGGAGCACCAGGCAGGCAGCTGCACTCTGAGCTCTCCCTGCTCTGCTCCCGAGCTGGAGTGGGGAGGGCAGCCCTCCCTGGGCACCGAGGGCTGGGTTTCCTTGGCATCCCTGGAGGCTGCAGTGTTTGGGGCCCCAGAGCTCTGCAGGGATGGGTTTCTATGGCAACTGGCTGGTAAAGCCAGGGGTGGGGGGACCTGCCCTGTGCCCCCAGCTTTTGCCTAGTTGGGTTGGGGATTTTTTTGGCCAAATAAAACCTTCTTTCATGATTTCCCTCCTTTTTAAAATTTTTTTTTGTGTTGTTGCTGTTGAAATACTTTCTGTGGTCCCTAAGTTAAGTCCTCCCCTGAGATCAGGGCAAAACTGAGCCTAGAAATGCTCTCCTGGACTAACAGCAAGTGTTTATTGCCCTGACCCCCCCTGCCCTCCTCTTCCTGCTGCTTTTCCATCCCTTATTCCTCCCATCCCAGGGACCTGTGGGGATACAACCTGTCTGTTCAAATCCCACAGTGGTTTTGGTGTGAGGGACCTTAAATCCCACTCAGAGCCACCCCTGCCATGGCAGGGACCCCTCCACCATCCCAGGGTGCTCCAGCCCCATCCAGCCTGGCCTGGGCACTGCCAGGGATCCAGGGGCAGCCACAGCTGCCCTGGACAGCCCAGTGCCTGACCAGCCCTGTGGGGATCTCCCATGCCACCTTAAAATACAATCCCAGGGGTCACTTTGTCTTCTCTTGCTTGAAACCAAAAAAAAAAAAAAAGATATCAAGAATTGCTCTAACCCATTGCAAAAGCATTGCTTCACATTAGATTCTGTGGCAAGCCCAAAGGAAGGGCAGTAGGGAGCTTGCCCTGGGGTGGTGGTGCCTCTGCAGCACCCCAAATGTCCCCACTGGCACTGGGGCAGTTGGTGCTGTGCTTGTGAACCTTTCAAATGTGTCTTTCCCCTTCTGGGTGAGTCCCTTGCTCCACCAGCAGTGATAAAACTCAGCTCAGCCCTGGGGAGTGAAGGGCAGCTCTCCTGCCCTGTGTTCCCAGGGTGCTGCTCAGGGGAGGGGGCTCTGCTGGGCAGAGAGCACAGCCTGGCCTGGGGGGCTGCTTCACCATGAAATTGCCCATGAAATGGGAATCTATTGCTTATCATGCTAATTAGCAACCCCACGAATTTATTTAAAGGTCACTGGGAAGCCATGAGAAATATCTTAGCTGGGAAAAGAAGAAAAGTCAAGAAGCCATAGGGGGTTTGGGTTATTTAGTAGAGTGTTATTGCTAATATTTAAGATACTTCCTGAGATGTGCATTAAATTAATAAGGGAGATGAAGGAGTGTTTTAATATAACTTAGTGTGAAAGTAGCCCTCAGAATTTATTTTATTCATAGATTTTTGCATCAAAGGTCCTATAATGATTAATTTTCAAACTTACAGGTTTAAACAGCAAAATAAGAAATAATAGCTCTGAAGTTGCTTTGAAATACTTAATAAAATGGTGTTCTTTAAAGCACTAAATGGCCTCCTAATGCCATAGTACTTCAAAGAACAGCATTCTTTGCAATATTTCTATTCACTTTTCTGCACTCTGCAAAGCTGACTCACTGTATAGGGTGTGGGGATATTTTCAAATGGGCAACAATAATGGGAAATATTTTCAAATCCCAACAAAAGCCTGGGCTGAAAACATGCACTGAGTGTTTGGGAGGGCAGGAGTTAATGTGCTGGTGCAGGAGTTTGTTCCAGACTCCAGGACAAACTCAAAATACAATCAGGGAAAGGGATGGTGCTGTTCTGAGGGGTGTCTGATGTGGGGCTGCTGCAGGGGCACAGAGGGACTGACAGCCCCAAATCCAAATGGGTTTTGTAGGAAAATTCATGTTTTTCCACAGACAAAAAGCATCTTCATGTCAAACCCAAGGGGTGTAAAATCAGAGGTTCCAGCTGGAGAGTGCCCAAGTTTCCCCTGAATTGGAGAGAGAGAAATTCCTCCTGGGATGCTCCAGAGGTAAGAGAGAAATCCCTCCTTAAATACCCGAAAATAAGAGCAGGGTTTGGCCCCTTGCAGCTCCTGGGGAGGCAGAGGGCAGCTGGGATCCAGGGTTGAATCCTGTTTCAGGAGGGCTCCTAATTGTAAATTCAAGCATGCAGAGGATTAATTGCCAGCAGGTGTCAAAGATAAGAAATTCCTCTCTGATCTGGGCAGGGGGTAACTCTGAGCATTTCCCTGTATTGTTCTGTTCTTGCCATTGTTCAGGGGGAGAGAAAATGAAAATCTACCTGAGGAAATGGGATAAGCAATTCTGCTGCTGTCAGAGAAGGAGAAAACGCAGAGCAAGGCTTCAAAGGGGAGAAATTGCTAATTAGGAAAATTACTGCTTGAAAAAAATACAAATGGCGAGGTCAGAGAGCTGTGAAAAGCCAGCCTGTAGATTCATGACCTGCCCTGAGCCAAGGGTTACACACAGCCCGCCCCAGCAATCTACTCGGGTTCCTTCCTCCTTGTGCCGTGGGAAAATGAGCGAGTTCAGCAATTAGTGGAGCTGCTGATTGACTCCTGGCCATCCCCAGTCCTCCCCCTGCCTGGGGCTGCCCTGCTCTCTGCAGCCAGCATCTCTGCTCCCCAGGAGCAGCTGCAGAGCCGGACCCAGCCTCGAATGAGGGGTCTGCTCCCTGGGCAGGGCACAAAAAAGGAGGAGGGCTTTCAGAAGGTGATTCCCTGCAGCCCCCAAGGCATGGATTGTCCGTTTTTGTTGTCTTTGCAGGTGGCAGGGAAAGCGAATCCTGTTGATAGGAGCAGGGCATGAGCCTGAGGGAAGGACCTTGGTGTCCGTGGGTGTCCTGGGAGCACCCCTGAAGGGCATTTCTGCTGGGAAGCAGCAAATGCAGCCTTCTGTTTGCTCTCCATCCACACACCCAAACCCTGAGAAGGTCACTGAGGAGTCAGGAACAGAGCTGGGCCAGGGCAGGTCAGGCAGGAGATCAGGAAAAGGTCAGGGAGAAGGAGGGTGCTGGCACTGCCCAGGGGAATGGGCACAGCCCGAGGCTGCCAGAGCTCCAGGAGAGCTGGGACACCACCAGGGATGCCCTGGGGCTTGCTGGGGTGTCTGGGCAGGAGTTGGACTCGATGGTCCCTGTGGGTCCCTTCCAGCTCAGGACATTCCCTGATTCTATAGTCTGGTTTTCCTGGGCCTGAAGTGTCTTAAGTTCTGTTCTTCATGATGTTTTGGTTTGGGAAGTCTGTTCTCACAGCTTGAACATAAACATTGCCAGTGTTTCTGTAACAAATGTTTAATGGTTTGGATTTTTTCTGTGGGATGGACTTTCCCTGACATCTCTCTGATTTGGCCAAGGTGGGTGAAGAGTTCTATCACTCTCCCTACCAATGAGAGTGGCCTGTCCAAAAAGGTATAAAAAGGAGTCAGACCATGTTCTAAACAAGGAAATCGTGTCATGTTGTTACTCACCACAGCTCTCTGAAAGAGCTCACCTGACCAGTCTGATACTGGTTTGGAGAATTAAACCCAGCATCACAACAGGAACAGCCAAGTTAGAGAGGAATGGATTAAAACCATGGAATGGTTTGGGTTGGAATGGGATGGGCCCTTCAAGATCACCTCATTCCAGCCCCCTGGCATGGCTCCTGCAGATCCCTAGCAAGCACAACATGCATCATTTCAATCATCATTTCCTATGTGGCAGAAAGTCATGGCACCCCTGTAATGAAGCAAAGCAAGGCATGAAATAATGAAGTGCAGTCAGAAATATTTAATTAATTATGTGGTAAGTGCCACACTTGGCTGATGGGGCTGTTCCAGTGGCTGGGGTTGTCTGAGGAGATGGTGATGCCCTGAGATGTGGTTTTGGTACAAAAATCACCAACCAACCTGGCTTTAGGAGTTTGGCCATCACCCTGAGCAGGAGCTGAGGCACAGTCACTGTTTGGGGTCCTCTCTGCAGTATTTACACAGAAAATGGCCAGTGGGCCTTTGGGGTTTATTTTAGAAGGGAGAGAAGTGTTGCTGCAGCCTCTGTGAGCAGAAGGCTCCCAGCCCACGCACCCAGCTCGGGTTTAAATTAAATCTGAGGCAGAGCAAACAGGAGGAGCAAAGCAGGCAGAGAGTGAGTGAGTGTGAGTGTGAGTGTGAGTGTGTGCCAGACTGGAAGTGTCCAAGGCCAGGTTGGATGGGACTTGGAGCAACCTGGGATAAAGTTGGGGAACAAAATGAGCTTTAAGTTTTTTTCCAACCATTCTGGGATTTTTATGAGCATGCTTTTCTATCTTCCCTGAGCCCAACCAGGTAATTCCAGTAGCACCAAGCCTGTGGAGTTCATTTTCCTGAGCAGAAGAGGCAGCTCCCCATCTGGATAGGTTTCTTTTCCTTTCTTGCTGTAAGAGGAATGTGCACTCAAGCAGAATTTGAAGTCACTGGCAGAAAATAAGGCAGTGAGAGCACGTGGGGGAAACTGGAGGGGCTGTGCAGGTGTGAGGAGTGGATGGAATAGCAATGAGGGAGTTAGGGAAAGGACCAGGAATATTTAACACGGAAGAGTAAAAGAGAAGCAAAGCAAAACATCCAGGGCTGACAGTATCCCAGCAACAATAAATTGTGTGTGTGATAGGGCTGGAGGAGAGAGCTGGGCACTGACAGCTCTCTCATCTCCTGCCAAAATCCCTGGGCACCAGCTGCCCTGCACAGGGTCAGCTGGAAGGTGTGAGGCACACTCAGGACAGGTGGGGCTTTGGGCAGCAGCTGCTCCAGGACCAGCATTCCCAGGATGGGAGAGGACACCCAGAGCTGAGAATTCACTCCACTGCCAGCTCAGGTGGAAGTGCTGGCACTGCTGAAGGGCAGTTTTGGGGTTCTGTGTTCTGCCCAGAGGTGATGCTGGCCTCAGTCCATCCCAAGGAAAAGGAGTGGCTGGTTACCACAGGGGTCACTTTATCAATGTAACAGGACTCAAATAAATGAGAATTTTCTGTTGGTGAGCATCTGAGTGGCAGTAAATGGCATCAAAGAGAAGATCTGCACATTTTTTTGAGGAAGGGGAGACAGGAGGCTCACACAGGTGGACTTAGGCAAGCTGCCAGTGCTAGGAAAAAAGTGATAAATCGAGGTCTTGGAAAAGCCTGAATGGAGGAATAATAACCATCAACAGCAGAAGACATTGAATGAGATGGATTCTCACCTCTAGAAGCCTCCTATGTTTATTATTGATGGCACTGCAGGTTTGATTTCTTTGCTTTTTGTACTTTTCAGTACAATCTGGTTAGGAATTCAACATGCCAAGGCAGGTGATGGAAGGATTCTGGAAGGAAAGTGAAAAATGACATAAATGAGCTGCAACAACAGCCCAGCTCTGGCAAGGACTACAAGGAACTGGAGGTGATCCTAAATGACAAAGGCTTTGTTTTCCTAGTTACCACTGATACATCATGGGAAGAGTCTCTGGACAGGGTAAATCTCTTTTTCCATGGGATTTCTGGTTAACTGACCCTTTTTTTCCCTTCTCTAATATCCTAGACCTCATTTTAAAGGTAACTGAACACCAAGAGGTTTGGATTAGCACATTAAAAAATCACTGCTCTCCTCTTCGAACTCTTCACTCTCTTCAAACTCTTTGCAAACTCTTGCACATCTTTTAAATTGGGAAATTCTGTCCTGTATCCTCTGCTGAGGGCTGCTCACGTGGGTGCAGTGGGATCTCACACGGAGAGGGAGGCAATGTGCTGCTGAGTAATGGTGAATTTCTCAGGAAATGAATAATTTTGGGACTTTCTAAAGGTCACTTTAAGTTCCCCTGAACTTTTAGAGTTGGTTATATAAAATGAAAAGAGAGAACTCTTTGTCTAGATGACTGTCAGTCGGGTGAGATAACCTGAGAAAGGCTCTGGCAGGTCAAGCCACTTCAGTGACAGTTTTTGGGAAGAGACCAGTCAGCAGAGCTGCCTCCCCTGATGGGTGTCTGAAATGGAAATTCCAGCTCTCCCTCTTGCAGCACATTCGAGTGGAAGTTCACTGCCCTGGTGGGCACCTGGATTTTATAAGTGACCTCTGAGAAGTACCTGAGCCAACCTTTTGTCTCCACTTCTGTAAATTAAAGCCCAGGCAGGGACAGGTCAGCTGCAGGGGCTGAAGGCAGGAGTGGAAAGGACAGACTGACACCTGCCCCTGTTTTTCCAGGATCTCCTCAGGGGTGGTTCTGGATGGTTCTGAATGGTTCAGGGGTCGATGAGGGGCTGCTGTGCTGTTCCTGCTGGGTTTGGATGCTGATGCTCTGCAGGATCAGGTCTGGACCCCCCTGGCACCACGGCTGAGCTGGGTGGGCTGGGACAGAGAGACTGCCCTGGTGGAGAGGGCCTTGGCTCCAGAGGGAATCTGCCCCACCTGCAGAGCTGCAGCTCGGGAAGAGGCAGTGCCCTGCTGGCAATGCCAGTCCAGCCTGGCCCAGCTCCTGCAGAGACCACACACTGCAGGGGGACCCTGGCACAAAGCATCCCATGGCATGGCACAAAGGATTCCATGACATGGCACAAAGCATTCCATGGAAAGCCATGGACAGCTGGACTCCTACACTATCAAACACTTGAATTCAACGATGCATCCCTTTGTTACAATAATTCCAATTCCAGGTGTGTAGACTTTTCCTTTTCTGATTCTGCTCCAAATCGGCACTGGGTGATTGCCAGGAATGAGAAATGGATTGGGTTTTGCACGGTGCTGTGCTCCAGGTCAGCGTGAGAACACGGGAAATGGCAGGTTAATGGCAGTTTAACACCAATTAACAGGCCACTTTATAACAGATTAGCATGCGGAGTCTGGTCAATGGGTAATTACAATAATTAACTCTCCAGCTCGCCTGCACTCGAACAGAAATGTGTCCCTCTGTTTGCTCTGGAGAAGGCAATGCAGGATCAGCCATGGATCATCCGGAGGGCTGGAGCCAGGCAGGATGGCAAGGGCACTAAATCTGGGCTTGCTCTTGAAATGTGCTCACAGGTGACATCCCCAGGTGCAGGGGACTCTGTCAGGGGCTGTTTCAGTCCTGGCTGAGCACAGCTGAGATTTAATGTGCTGCAGAACAGCCCCTGCATCCCTGGCCTCACACTGATGGATTTCCCACCTCCTTGGGCCAGTTCTTTCCAGCATTCAGAGCTTTTTCAGCATTCAGCACTTGTAGCTGAAGTCAGACTCCCAAATAAATCCCTCCCTGTTGGGAGCACGGATGGTGGGGAGTGTTTGGTAAGAGGCAACTCAAAAGAGCTCAGCGTGCAGCAGGATGGTGTCCCAAATTCTTTGGGAAAGCTCTGAACCCTTCAGGAAATGCAGTGCTTTGCTGTGGGGCTGGGATCAGGGCATGGAGGGAGTAGGATGGACCTGCTGGCTCTGGGAACAGGTCTTTGCTCACCTTGTGCTGCTGGGTTAAAGGTTGTAAAATCTCCTTTGTAATTCTTGAGTTCCTGCTGAGTTGATGCATCTCATTTAATTTCATTGACCTTATCTCTTAAATACTGTGAAATCTGCTGAGAAGTGCTAAAGGTGAGCTCTAGTTGTGGTTATTTTTAAATATTCAGGCAGTGGACAGAGCTAACACAGCAAGTGTAGTCCGTGTGTGAATGGCTTCACTCCTGTATTAATTAAATAAATTAATAAAACCACTGCATTGAGGCACCAACCCTGGGGAGCCACAATCCAAATCCCACCTCCTCTGGGGGATGGATCCCAGTGTCATTCAGGAACCAGGATCTGTTCTGGCAACAGGGAAGAAGAGGTTCAAAATCAAAACTGGGATTTTTCAGGTAGAATTGCATTGCTCAGATTGTGTGGCTGCATTTCTGTCATCCAGGCTGTTCCAGGTGCAGCCATGGGCCAGGCCTAAAGCAAAAAGAATTTGGCAGAAAAATGGGAATAATTGGTAAAGCTGAAGAAAGATTCAAAATTCCTTAGTTCAGAGAGAGAGCTGCTGCTCTGAGAAACCTTGTTCAGAAAATTAGAAATCTATTTCCCTTCAACGTTAAAAAGAACTTCTTTTCCCTGTTCCAGGACCTTCCCTTGCTGCTCAAGAGGAGGGGAACCCTTTGCAGAGCCTCTTCAAACACCAATAAATCCTGGAAGGCACTCTGGGGGTGTGGAGCAGCTGTTTGAGAGCACAGCTGCTCAGCAGCCTCCTCGTTACTCACTCCTGCCTTTTAGAGCCAATCTCTCCCCGTGGCTGCATTAAAGAACATTTTCTATCCCCGAGGAGCCCTGGCTGGGCTGGAGGTGTCTGTGCCCTGGATCACTCAGTGCTGGGGAGGCTCTGGGGGTGTCCCTGCTGGAGGAGGGGTAGATGGCTGGAGAAGGAGCCAGCTTGGGCTGCTCTCAGCACCCTCGGGTAATAACACAGTTCAGGGAACAGGGAGATGTTTGAGATGCCCCAGCTCTTCCCAGAGGAGCAGGGCAGCTCCTGGGTGCAGGTGGGCTGTAGATAACACACTACACAGACCCCGTGATCAGAAGGTGAAGAAAAATTGCTTTTTTATTAGGGATGGTTCTCCCCTATACACAATTTCTCACAGCCCAATGTGATTGGTGAAACAAAGGCAAACCTCTTCACTCACACTGCTCAAACCAGAGGGACAGCAAGGAGAAATCCCTCCTGTCAGAAGGAATGAATAACACAAATATTATTACAAAAACATTCCATTGTGTTTATTACACTTCCCTGGGAAAGAACACCAGGAACCCAAAACATCAGGAAACCAAAGCATCAGGAAACCAAAACATCAGGCCTGAAACCAGACTACAGTGAGCAAAGGCTGCAGAGGTGCCACAGGTCAGAATGAACCCTGAATAACCAATATTTCACAGGCTGCTGTCTGTGCCATGTCCCCGTGGCTCTGTCCCAGGGTTGTTACACCAGGACTCACCTCGGACCTCTGAGCCCTTGCTGTGATGAAAAGCTGCAGACAAAACTCCCCAACAAATGTCTTGATAATGCTTAGCATTCAGTGGAGCAAAAGGAGAATAATGAGCACTGCAGCCATCCCAGGTTGGTAATTACCACCGTCATTATTAATTTTCCAGAGCAATCTCGTCAAATGAGTCATTATTATCTCAATTCCTTAGCCAGGACTGATTGATTCTTTCTCCCTGTTGTGACTAATTCCATATAATGTCCGAGTACAATATAGAACTGTAGAGCCAGTGTAATTCTAAGGCAGGATAATTCTAAATAACCAAATCCCTTGCCTTCAGCTCTGTTTAGATCTGATGCTTTATGCTACTTAATTGAAATAAATACCTCAATCCTGTCACTCCCCACTCTGCACAGCCACTGGAATGCCACTGGAGACAGGGATTGCTGCCAGCCTGGGATGTGCCCTGTGTGTTCCAGTGCTGGCACCAGGCAGGAGCTGCACAGCACCCACAGGAGCAGCAGGGTCTGAAGCAGTGCTGCCCATCCTCAGCTCCTCCTGATGTTAATTTTCACCGTTTTTTAGGAATGGTTTGTCTGTCTGTGCAGGGTGTTTTTTGGAGGAGAGGCTGTAAGGGATTTTTTTTAAGCTCTGCCCATTATTTCTGTTTGCAGTGAGTGTCAGCAGAGCTGAGCATGAAGTTCAGTGCAGGACAGGGAGGGGGTGGCTGTGGGGGTGGGAATGTGGCTCCTGCCTCCCTGGAAAGGCAGAGGCAGAACAATTACCTTCCCTCTAGAGGGACTGGAAACACTCTCCTTGCACTTCCCTCGAGCTGCAGGGGAGGGAAGGAGGAGGAGACCACAGTTATTTTACAACTTTGACCTTTTTGTCTCCCAGGCTTCAAACACGATCAGAGTGGAGAGGGAAAGGAGGAGGCTGCAAAGCCAGGAGCAGCAGAGGGGCTGTCAGGGCAACTCTCACACTGGAACTTCTCAGAGCAGGAAGATGTGATGGTTTAGTGCTGAGCCACGGGGAGGGGTGAGACACTCCCTGTGCCTGCTCTCAGCCTTGGCTTTGCCTCCCTCAAACCAGCAGGGATTGTGCCGGTGCTGACATTTAAGGAGAGTGGTGTGGGTTGCTCTGGATTGGATTGGGGGAATTAAAAGTATTGAATTGGACAGTAAATAAAGGAGGAGAGGTCATTGCCACCCAGCACTCCTTTATTTCTGGTTATTTATTGAGGCAGTTCCACTCGAGTCCATTAGTGCTGAATTCAAAATTCACTTCACAGCCCCTGGAAGCAGAACCTGGCTGTGCCCCCAGAGCCTCTTCCCTGGTGAGGATTGAAATCCAGCAGGTTCTGGATGCTGTCCCTCCACTAATGCTGCTCCTCAAGCTGTTAAAACACCATGAGCTCCAGATTTTAACAGGAACACCCCATAATATTGTGCCACCTTCTTGGAGGGGTGTCTCTGCTGTAAATCCCTGCTTTTCCTGATGTTCCTCCCTGCATTCAGCCAGCAAGAACAAACTGGGAGGATAGTTTTACATATTATTTTTCTTATTTACTGTAAGAACAACACCCTGTTTATAATGAGATATTTACTGGGCCTGAGATGCTGGAATTAAAGCAAACCTTGAACTGATGGGAGGGCCCTGGGCACGGGGCTGGAGTCAGAGGTGGCCCAGAGCTGGAGCTGAGCTGTGTCCAAACCCTCCCTGCACCCAGGGATGTGAGCAGCTCTGCTGGAATCAGTGGCACAGTCTGCTAAAGGAGGGATTTAGAGGGAAAACAAGCTGAGGTTTGGCTTGCTACGAAACCCACCCCTCAGTTCTGGTCTTACAATTTGAATATCAGTTAAAGTAAATGTAACTTCTCACATCCAACCACGCTGGGAGATAAATCTCTGTGTTTTTATAATAAATGTTACTTTATGGCAATCACCATATGCCACCTCTGGTCCTGTTTGGAGTGTAAATCATAACAAGTGTGGATCCTAAAATGCTTTATTGTCTTTTTATGGCCACATATGGCGGCTGCTTCTTCCATTTGTGATTAATTTTTTTAATGGTTCCCCCTAGAACCTAAAAAATAATTAAAGCTAATGAATACTCTGTGGTGACAGTAAAGGAAGGAGCATATTGCATCTCTTCTCACTCCCCATATCTGATCAAAAGCAGGCTGGAGCTGTGAAGTTGTGACACTGACATTTTGTACTGAGCTGCCGACCACCTCCTGAGACCAAACGATGACTTTGGGGAAGAGCAGGAATTAGAGTTTTCATTGTTTCACAGCAATAGTGCTGAGAGGGTGGAATTAAAAGCAGTTGAAGTCACAATGTTTATTTCTTAGCCAATCTCCTTTAAAGAAATCAATCCAAGATGTAAAGGACTTGAAGACAGATTTTTTTTTTCCCCTTTGTCCTTGCCCCTGGGAGCATGAAGTGAGATGTTCTACACACTGGGACTGGCCAAAATATTGATTTCAAGCCAACACAGAGCACAGCCCCTTTTCCTTTCCAAGCCTGCAAGCCACAGGTCTGTGTGCCCATGCAGGCTGGGCTCCCTGGCTCAGGGAGCTGCAGCTGCTGAAAGTCAGAGGGAATGCCCAGCCTGGCTCAGCTGCCCTGGCAGAGCCTCCCAGTGCCATCAATGCCACCTGCACACCAGATCCAGAGCTGGCACTCTGCTGCCCTCCCCGCCAGGGGTTTGATCTGCCCTCCCAAATCTCTGCAGTTGGAGTTTTTATTTCTCCAGTGCACTTGGGTGTTGAACTTTGGTGTGTTCTGCATGGGAGCACTGCGTAAAAACCCTTTGAAATTCACTTCTCAAAACTAATATTTATCTGTAAAGGCTGTAATTGGAGGGTGGGGGGTGTTGCTGTGCACGTATCTGTCTCTCTCTGGGCTTCCTGCAGCTCAGAGCAGCTTTGAAAAGAAACCTGAGGGGAATAACTGACAGCCAAGTGCTGCACTGGGGTTAAAGTGTCTGTGCTGCAGGGAAACCTCCAGGGTCCCGGCTGGGGGGACTCCAGGGCTGCAGCTGTGGGGACAGAGGGAAAACAAACTCCCCAGGCAGCTCTGGGCATGGGGTCACCTCCTCCTCCCTTGCTGGGTGTGAGCACACGGGCTTGGAACTCACGGGGAATTTTCCATGTCTGCTTCTCAGGCCTGAGTGACTCTGGCTGCTCCTTCTCCTTCTCCTTCTCCTCCTCCTCCTCCTCCTCCTCCTTCTCCTTCTCCTTCTCCTTCTCCTTCTCCTTCTCCTTCTCCTTCTCCTTCTCCTTCTCCTTCTCCTCTCCATAACTCTCCTCTCCTCTCCCCTGAAACTTCCCTTCCCTGAAACTTCCC
>VXBS01009751.1:538098-586258 GCA_013400255.1 Sitta europaea
TCCTCCCCCTCCTCCTCCATCCTTTCTGCCCTCCCAACTTCATGGTCAGTTCCCAGTTACATCAATTAATAATTCTCTTCTAGAATAGCTTTAATTACAAAACCAAGCAAATAAAGGATAATTAAGTATTTCCATCATCTGCAGAACTGGTGGGAGAATGAGCTGCTTTGCAGTTAAGTCACTTTAAAGCCCTAAAATTGAATCCCACCTTCTGAATTCCATCTTAAGCTGGATCCTCTTGCTTCCATTTTTTTTATTTACATTGATTAATTTCTGGTTATATGAGTTTTAATTGGTTAAGTCAATTTGTTTTGCAAGTTAAACCCTGAGCTTTAAGAAAGCATTTTTTAATTTCCAAATGTTCATTCCAAGGGGAGAACCATTTATAGTTAAAACCTGAAATGTATTAAGAAAAGGGACATTAAAGTCAAGGTCAAGGTACTGCCAGGTGGTCAAACTTTACTGTCCTGGCTGCTTTCTTGAAAAAACTGTGATGACCATAAAGTTGCCATTGTCTGAAGTAGGTTCCCCCTGAGCTTCCCCCTGTACAGTTACAGTATCATGAGTTAAAGTGAACCAAATTAAACTGTTGTGGCATATAAAAACAGCCAACAAAGGCAGGCAGCTTTTTTCCTGAACCCCCAGAGATTTATTCTGACAGTTTGCAACTCGATGAAATGGATAATGGAAGTCCCTTGTCACAATAACTCAGCTTAAATGTATTGTTGGATTAATAGACTCAGTTATCCACTCTTCCAAGGAGAAAAATGACTTGTGGTTTCAAATCAGGCCCTCACTCATGGCATCCCATCAAATTAACCAAACAGGTCAAATTTAAACTCCTGGCAGAAGGCAGGCACTCTATGAGTTTTGTCATAAAAATGAGTTTATTTATTTTTAATGATTTCCAATTGCCATGGCAACAGCTGCCGTGGTGGCCGTGAATCCTGGAGTGGGGAGGGAGGGGATGGATGTCCCTGTCCCCTGCTCAGGGGAATACAGGCTGGATATCAGGGAGAAGTTTTTCATGGGAAGAGTGATAAAATATTGGAATGTTCTGCCCGGGGACGTGGTGCAGTCCCCATCCCTGGATGTGTTTAAAACTGCCTTGCTGTGGCACTGGGGGCCAGGGGCTGGGTGAGGGCTTGGGCTGGGCTGGACTCGATGATCCTGGAGGGCTCTTCCCACCTGGGGATTCTGTGACTCTGTGATTCTGTGACTCTGTGATTCTGTGTCTCTTTGATTCTGTGGTTCTGTGATTCTCTGATTCTGTGGCTCTGTGGTTCTGTGGATCTGTGACTCTGATTCTGTGGTTCTGTGATTCTGTGGCTCTCTGGTTCTGTGGTTCTGTGGCTCTGTGACTCTGTGACTCTGTGGCTCTGTGGCTCTGTGGTTCTGTGGCTCTGTGGCTCTGTGGCTCTCTGGTTCTGTGGTTCTGTGGCTCTGTGGTTCTGTGGCTCTCTGGTTCTGTGGTTCTGTGGCTCTCTGGTTCTGTGGCTCTGTGGCTCTCTGGTTCTGTGGCTCTCTGGTTCTGTGGTTCTGTGGCTCTCTGTTTCTGTGGCTCTCTGTTTCTGTGGCTCTGTGGCTCTGTGGCTCTGTGGCTCTGTGGTTCTGTGGCTCTGTGGCTCTGTGGCTCTGTGGCTCTGTGGCTCTGTGGTTCTGTGGCTCTGTGGTTCTGTGGCTCTGTGGCTCTCTGATTCTGTGGTTCTGTGATTCTGTGGCTCTCTGGTTCTGTGGGTCTGTGGTTCTGTGGCTCTGTGGCTCTCTGGTTCTGTGGTTCAGGTCACTCCTGCCTGCTGTCCCCTCCCTCTGTGACACCAGATCCAGGGAGGGAGCTCCCCGGGGCTGTGACCCCCTGTGGGAGGCTCAGGGCTGATCTCCCTGCTGGGGGCTGCTGTGGGCAGTGGGAATTTACAGCTGGTGGGATCAGCTCGCTGCCTTGCCCTGGAGCTCCTGGAGATTCCGTGGCATTCACCACTCACACACCAGGGACAAACCACCTTGGCCAGGTCACTCCTGCCTCTCTTGTGCTTGCACTGCACAACCTCAGGAGATAATTTCACTCTTTGCAAGGTCGTGGCTTGGTCCAGTGTTACAGGAGCCAGACACAAACCCCTGACTGGCACAGGGCAGCTGTGGCTGCCCCTGGATCCTGGCAGTGCCCAGCTGGATGGGCTGGGAGCCCCTGGGATGGTGGGAGGGGTCCCTGCCATGGGCTGCCCAGCGGGGCTGGCAGGGCTCTGCAGGTGGCTCTGTGGAATTTGGAGCCCCCAGCACAAATGGTGATGGGGGCACTCAAAGGACCCTCCTTGGAGCAGCAGAACTGCTGAGCACAGCACAGCCCTGAAGAGCAGGGAAGACCTTTTATTTTAAACTGTGACCATGAAACAGAAAAAAGCTTCTGCCTTTTGCTTTTTGCCTTTAACATGTTAAAATAAAAGCACCTGCTTCCTGCTGGGCTCATTAAATATGTCTTTTTATTTTCATAAATCACCACGGGAGAATTTGAATTATTTACTCGGTAAACTCAAGGCTACATTCATTTACATCCTCCAAGGTTTTTGTGCATTAGCTTTGGAGCCTTTTTCTTCCCACCTTTTGTTCAGTGCTCACCTTGGCTCCCTGAGCAGGATCCCTCCCCTTGGTAACTGCAGGGGTTTCGTGAACTTCAAAAGCAGCCTGAAATGTCAGGCACACGCAGCCATTGTGCCACCACTGAATTATGGATCAGAATACAGCACATCAAACACTCAGCATTATTCACTCGTGGGTCTTTGCTTGGTAAAGCAATCAAAATCCCCTCATTCCTCCTTTGCTGAGATGTGGGGTGGTTGTTTTACATGCTCCAGAGTAATGTTAGCAGGGGCGTGGGGGGGATGTGGAATACTTTTTATTTTTTTTTAAAGCAAGGCACTTCAATCAAAGCTTCATTCTACTGTAAACCCAATTAGCTCCAGTCTGCCAAGTCAGCTGGGCTGTCTGCAAGGATGTGTGGAAGGCTAGGAATAATTGCTAAACTCTCCTGCTATCCAGGAAATGCCCCGAGGCTTTTGTCACCCCCAGACAAAGCCCCTGCCCTTGGCTCTGAGGTTCCAGCTGAGGACACACCTTCAGGACCTGTCACTGTGGGACAACGCGAGGTGGATTCCTTTTGTGAGTGCTGAATTCCTTTGGAGAGCTGTGAGACTCCCAGACCCCAAAATCCAGAGGGAGCTTTTCATCTTAGCTCGTGCTGTGGGATAAGCTAAAAAACCCATGCAGGGCCCAGACCTTCAGAAAAATGCATTAAGTGATGCCTCCTGCTCCTAAATCTGGGTGTGAACCACGCCACGGGGCCCAGGCAGAGGGGGTGGCTCTCTGGGGGCTCCTCAAGCAGTGGGAAGGCAGGGACAGCCCTCAGAAATACCAGGAGTTTCTGGTGTTAATGCCACTGGGGGTGATTAGGTGCAAGAGAAGTTTTACTTGCATTTATTAGAAGTGCTGGCTGATTCTGGAGTGTGTCAGCTCCTCGGATCTCAGCCATGTCCAGGGAAGCCCAGCACAGCTCAGAGCTGTGCAGGAGGTCCTGCTCCTCTGCAAAGCTCCTGCAGCAGCTTCCTGAGGAAAATCACTTATTTTCTGTTTCTATGGCACTGCTGAGGGTGAGTTTTTAAAATGCTTTTCAACTGGAAGGACACTCAGACTCATGCAGGTTGCGTTTTGTGGTGGGGACTGAGTTTAATGCACTTAGCTCAGTCAGAAGACAACTCTGGAATGGGAGAACATGTGGAAGCTATTTCAGAAGACTGACATGTACAAGATACAGGGTGCTTTAAATGCAATTACAGGGATTCAGCTCCAGGTTCTGCATTAGGGCACTTCAGTGTGGCAGCTGGGAGTGATCCTGCAGCAAGGGGGAGATGGAGGAGCCCCTGCCCTGGCCCTGTCCTGGAGCACCCCGGGAGCAGACAGGAATCCCAGCCATCTCCTCAGGTGGATTTTGCAGGATTTGATAGGATCAGTGCATTGTTGGCTGGGCTGGAGAGAGCAGCTGGAGCAGGGGGAGCACGGCACAGGCAGCCCTGGGTTTGTGCACAGCAATTCTGGCAGCTGGGCTGACACCTGTAATAAAATAAATAAGACTAAAGTAATAATAAATAATAAAATAAAGAGTGGTTTGTGCTTAGTTTGGCTGCTGAGGCGGGGCAGTGGTGTTGGCTCCAGCAGCAGCTGCTGGGGGCTCTGTGCAGGGGCAGCCCCAGGCTGTGCTGCAGCATCCCTGCCCTTTGGGGAGGCAGAGCTCTGTGGGCCGGGAGCTGGGGCCGAGGTGGAGCTCCTGGAGAGCCTCGGGGTCCCTGGCAGTGGTGCCAGGGCTCGGCAGGACCAGTCCCGAGCGCTGCTGCTGTCCCCAGGGCTGTCCTGGGGCCAGGACACGCTGTGGCCACTCCTCACTTTTAATGGCTCTGCTCCGCTGCAGCTTAGGGCCAATTAATTTTATGAATCCTATTTGTAGCTCTCCTTCCTCCTTATATAATCCTCATTTGTTTCAAATGAGCAGAGAGTGTGCCCCTGAGATTCTAAACATACCTCTTTATTAGTTCAAACAGAAACTGTTACCTACAGAAGCTAAACTTAGCAGTAATGTATGAAAGGAGATGAAGGGTTCCTTTTAAATCCCCTACCAGGTGTTAGATAACAGGGACTGTGCTGGGAGGGGGAGCAGGGGACTGCAGAGTGTTGGGAACAGCACTTTAATGATCTCTTGGATTTATTTCTCCAGTGAGAAACAGATTAAACCCCAAAATGCAGGCGTTGGGGGGTGGCTGCACAGCAATCCGTCCCTGCTCCCCCTAAGGTCACACTCACCTCCCTCTACCCTCAGGACAGGTTGGAGAGTGTCTCAGGAGCAGTTTTAGAGCTGAGAACCCCGTTTGAATGATCCTGGTCTCTGTCACACACCACGGTGTCTCTTGCTGGATGCCCCAGCTGGGATATCTGTCTCCCATCTCCATCTCCCATCTCCAAGATTCCCTTCACACCCTTGGGGTTCATCTCCCCAGGATATTCCTGTCCAACCCAAAGCCTGAGAGAACCCAGATCGTTTAAGGTATTGAAGGTTTTAACGGGCCAAGCTGGAAAATGTTCAGCTTTTCTAAGGACAGGAAGCAGGAGGAGGAGGGAGAGGAGGAACCACGGCACAGTGCAGGGAATTCTGGCTGGGGCACCCCCCAAAATCACCCCCCACAGCTCCTGCCCTGGGGTCACAGATTGCTGGGACAGCTCAGAAGGATTTTCCTCCAGATTGCAGCTCCTGAAAGGCCTGGATTCAGCCATGGGCATTTCCTGTGCCACAGCCAGGAATGAGAAGGGCAGAGCTTCCCTGTGGGATTTCTGCATGGGGGAAGAAGGGCTGGGGAGGACTGGGGCTGTGGGAGAGCTGGGACTGCCCCAGGAGCAGGGGCTCCTTCAGAGGTTTGGGGGTGTATTTGTCAAGGTGTTTTTTGCCATTCTCCAGCCCAGTTTACAGCTGGCTCTGTGTGTGTGTGTGTGTCAAAGGCAAATTCCTGACTTCCATGAGCAGCTCCTCCTGCAAAAGCTGCTACTTGAATTAAGTTGTAGGAGTGTAGATGAGAAAAAAATTGTTTTTCCCCTAAGGAATATGAGGCTGTTTGTCAATGCCTCTCCATGAGGAGCCCAGCACACTCTGAGGCCAGGCTGAGAGGTGAGGATCAGATGAGAGGATGGAAATGATCCCTCAGGTAAGTCAGGGCTGTGACACACACTGTCACCATGGAGACCCCAGCAGCTCTGCCCAGGCACTGCTGGCAGCTCTGGGGGCACATTTGGCAGCTCCTGGCTCTGGGAATTCTCCACCTGCCTGTGCTCATCAGGCCTGGCAGGGTTTTGGATAAGTGGCAGCCATACACTGATCAGACAGTTGGAAATTCTGATTTTGGATCCAGGGGTTATTCCAGGTGTTTCCATGTGCTGGGGGCAAGCAGGAGGTGGAGTTCAGGTGTTCTGGGGTTTGTGGCTGCTCAGGAAACTGGGTTTGACTGCTGGATGAAGCAGGATAACGTTTGCTGTGGCTTACCCTACATTCCTTGTATTTTCAGGTATCCATATGCTCATTTTCCTGGATTTCTGGCTTGGAAAGCCTCTCTGCACTGCAGTACCTGCTCCCCAGGTGTGTGGGCCCAGCCTTAACAAAACTTTAACCCAAGAGATACCATTAGATGTGGCTTTTTAGCTCATCTTTACAATCCCCCACTCATCTGGGTATGGCTGGGATTTTCCAGGAGCTGGATGGATCCAATCTCCAGTGGATCCAGGGGCATTTCCTCCTCCTCCTCCTCCTCCTCCCATTGTCTCAGGGTTGGCAGCAGAAGGGTGACTGTGGCTTTAAATGACATCAAAATGTGGCTCTCATCCTCCTGTGTCCCTAAAACAATTTAGTGCCACTGTAATTATTAGCATTCTCATTAAGAAGAGTTTAGCTGGAAACCAAGACACAAAGATGCAGTGACTTCATCAGAGCCACGCAAATCCAGATAAAGCAGGTTCCTAATTCACTTCCATGCTTTGAAATAAATCCTCAGAGCATCAATTACTGTATCTCTTGTAAAGCAATTACTATCAGCCTCCATTGCTCCCCTTTACACGCTGTAATTTAATCATTATTTTTGCTTTAAAATACAGGGTAAGGAATTTCACAGTTCCTCAGGAAGAACTAAAGCAGACAACAACAAAAAAACCCCGTAAAAGCAGAAATTACTTTCTTTTGTAATCAGGTTGATTAGACTCGTGTATAATCATACACAGCAGGTGGGAAGATTAACATTTCACTAATTCCTAGTGGTCATTACTGCAAGGAAATTTAATCTGCAGAGTTCACAAGGATTGCAGTTGCATGCTGGTAAAGCTCATTTAAAAGACAGAGCAAAAACAACACAACTTTGTATTCTGGAATCCAGTTTTCCTCTGAACTCTTTTGGCCTGCAGGCAGTACACATACACCAAGATCTTTTACTTAATTGAGAAATAGATTTGTATTGATCAGGCCCACTTAACAAGCACATTCAGAATTGTTCCTGCTCTCAGTTACTCGGGTGGGGAATGTGGGCAGACCCCGGAGGCTTGAGCTACCTGATAAAATAGATATTTTTTTACAGCCAATGCATTTTTCTCCATGGGGGCTGCACTAGTACACACCACTGAGGGTCAGTTCTCATATTTGGATCAATTCAGAGAAATTCTGCCGAAGTTGAACAACTTATTAATTTCTTCCTATGAAAACAAAATGTGACATAATTATAATGATCAGGTTCTGCTTCACTGACCTGGGTTACTCCAAAATAAAACTCCCAGCAGTGAGCAGGCTCTGGTCACCTGCCATTCCTGCCCCTCTGACCTCTGCTCTCCTTATTCCCAGTTGCTCCCAGCAGGAGTTTTTCCCCCCCACACCCAGTGCTGCAGCTCGGGGTGGTCTGGGGCTGACTGGGAATGCTCGAAGGGATTTGGGGTGGGTGAATGGGGGCGAGTGCTCTGCTTCCCCCGGTGTGGGGTCTGCCTGGGACTGAGCTGGGGCTGCGTCCCAGGAGGGAGAGGGGAGGGCAGAAGGGAAGGCAGAGCTCAGCCTAAACTGGGCAGGATTTCTGAGCGGGATCCCAGGGAAGCAGAGCCTGATTCCTTGTGCTGCAGATCCCGAGGCACAAACCCCTGAGGGAGCTGGGGAGGATGGGGAGCAGAAATCCAGTGTGCCCATGTGTTACTGTGAGGTAGATGGAAACACAGAAACACACACAGCAGGGGTTCAGGCAGAGAAGAAGAAAAGAAGTCTCTAGTTTATTGTTGACTTCGTATCTGTAAGTTTTTGGACAGTGATCAGAGACTGGACAGAGAAGTTACCACTTCTCCATCTTCACTGGCCACTTGAGAAGTCCATCAGGTGATATTTTTTACAAAGGAATGTAAACATGATTTTTGTTTATTTTACAATTCATGAGAATTGACTCTACTATAATAAAACAAATCAGAATGCTGATTTTCAGGGACAGCACCCTGTGGCTGGCTTTGGCTGGAACTGGGGGCTGTTCCCACAGGTAACAGCATCCCCTCCACACCGGGTTTGACTGCACATCACCGCATTTCCATCCCCCAGAAGAGCAGGGAGGAGCCCCACTCCCTCCCGAGGCTGGGAATGTCCCATCTTTGGGTTAAAAAGATGCCCGGGAGCCCCGCGGGGGAGCCCAGAGCCAACAGGACAATGTCGAGGAGCTGACACTAACGAGGAGAACAAAGTTAATGAGTAAACAATGAGGCAACTGAGGCCATCAATATGCACAGTAACGAGCCCCCCTGAATCACCGGGGATCTGCTGCTTTAATGATGCTGTTGTGGAAGAGATGGCCCTGAGCTATTTCAGACCACGTACACTGAATTTTGGCTGACGCTTATCAGTTTATATGCAAGGAAATTTATAGCACGGAACTGAAATGAAACAGTGCTTTGGACAGGGAAAAATGGATTGCAGGTGCAAACAAGCATGAAATGAAAATCTACTAATGAGTTTCCATTAGCAGCTAAATACATAATCGAATAATTTTTAGCCAACATAGAGCAATGAGAAAATCAATTTATTCCTCCTAAGTACTCCTCTATGGATTGATGCTCTAGCACAGCTCAGGCTGGTTTTGTTAAGTGAGAGCTGAGCTTGGGGTTCAGCTAAAGCAGAGCACGGGTTTGCTTCTGCTGAGTATGAATGGAATGTATTTTCCATGGAAACCCTAAATAATATAAGGTAAAATATATGTAATTATATATCTCAGTTAAAATAGAGTATTTCCATCTGAAAGCTTAAGAATGAAACATTCCAGGAAAAGGGAGCAGCACTGGCACGTAATTGGCTCAGAAATATCCATTAGTGCAGTCAGGCTTGTTCTGCACTGCTCTTGAAGGAACAGGCTCCTCAATTTCCTTTCTTTTTGCCTTAAACAGCTCCTGACCAGGTTCTCTTTGCCTGGTGTTTCAGATCTGATTCAATTATGGGAATGTTTTTCTGGAGGCCCTGGCACAGCTGGGGCTGCCCCTGGACCCTGGGGTGGGGCAGTGGGAGGGGTCCCTGCCCTGGCAGGGGGGGATGGCATGAGTTTTAAAGTCTCTTCCAATCCAAAGCATTCTGGAATTCTGGGATTTGTGTCCGAATTCAATATAAAGCACACCTCAAAACGCCTTGTTTTCCTGAGAAGCTGTTTATATCTGTGAACTCGAAACCAAAATGAGCTGTAAATTGTCTGGATATGGCTGGAATCTGAAAAGCTCGTTTAACTCATTTTGTCTAAGATAATGCCCGTATTTTGGACCCATCTAAAGGCAATTTCTCATTTCCAGCTGGCTCTGTATCAAACCTTAGTGAGCTCTACAAAAGCAAAAGGAAAGGAAGAGACTTTATTACTGGCCAAATGCAGCCACCATTGATGAGACACAGCTTTTCAACTGGGCAAAACATTCTGCCCTGCAGGAATTTCAAGACCAGGCAAATGAGAAAATCAGTATTTCCACATATTCCTGCAGAGCTGGCCGTGCTGGGGGAGCCTGGAGATCCCCACGAGTGTCCCTGGGTGCACCCACCTGGATGCCCTGTGCAGGTGAGTGGGGACAGGTGAGGAACCAGGCACTCAAAAAGCCAAATATTCATTAGGAAACACCCTCTGCACAGCCTCTTCAGCTGGAGGAAGTGTATCTTCCTTCCCATCTCCCTCTAACAACTCTAAATGAGAAACAAATAAAGATTTTATCCCCTTCTATAACCCCTGCCATAACCCTGTGCATCAGGCAGCATCCTTTATCTGCCACCGGCTGGAAATCTCACATTTTCATTGCCTGAATCACCAGATGCATTCATCAACCCTGACAAATGCCTCCAAACCACTAAATCACACCACTCCATCTCAATGGGCTACATAATCATTGTCAGGCTGACAATAAATTTGGGAGTATCTCTGTTCCACACTCCAATATCTCCAGCTTCTACCAGGGCTGAGAAACTGCCCTGGGAAAACTGGGTCCTGAGTTAAGTTTAAGAGTTTTTCACTCCCTCAAAAATTTGATAAACTCGTGAGTTTCTGTCAGGCTGGTTTATTTTTAGGAAAAAAAAAAAAAAAAAAGTATTTTTTCCTACCCACAGGATTAAGTCATGGACTAAGAGATTTATTTTTTTTCCAAGAATAAGGTTATGTCTTAGTAAGTACAAAAATATAGAAGGGGAGAACTATTCCCTGCTCTCCTGGGGAGCTGCCAGCTCTGTGGCCTGGCATTCCAGAGCACCCACAGCTGCCTGGGGTGGCACTGGAAGGGGATGGCAACATCCCTGCAGCTTCCAGAGGGCAGCAATGCAGCACAGGAATATCCCTGCAGCTTCCAGAGGGCAGCAATGCAGCACAGGAATATCCCTGCAGCTTCCAGAGGGCAGGAAGATCCTCTCCACCCTCCTTGTTTCATTTTAAAACAAGTTTCACAGAAGATGCAGGAATATAAACATTTCCTCTTCAATGCTTCTCACTCAAATTCAAAAGTCTCGTGTCTGTGTGTGGGATTGCTATGTGGGTATGTAGGAAGTCTTTGTTTTCAGTTCATACATGAATTTTGAGGGTTTAAAAGTGTATTTATATGCACCTATTTTCCTCCACGTTGTGCCCAAAGTGAGGAGCCCACTCACTGCTCTCACAGCATTTCCTCAGCTCTCTGCTGAGTGCTATTTATTACATTTTTAATTCCAAGTCAGGTCAAAAAGGAGACTTGCCTGGGATTTTCACTGGGGTTTTGCCACCCAGTTCCCCCTGAAGCTGAGTGTGTGATTTTGCTGTTAAAAAAAACCCCCAAAAACCCAACAAAAAAAAGATGCTGATTTTGCAAGCATGCAGAAGCTGTGCTGCTGTCAGTGGGAGCTGTGTCTGGAGTGATTAAAGCCCAAGAGCACTGCTATGGAACCAGCCTGGGGTCTGGGCTGAGTGTGCTGAGCTTCCAGAGGGATTCCCTGGCTCAGGTACTGTGGGAAGAAGGAACTCTCAAACTGCCATGCCTGTAGATAACTCCCTCTCCTATTTTCCCCCAGCACCATCTGATTTACTCCAGTGATAAATCCAGCACGCTGTGTAAACATTTATTTCTTTGACAACCCCGTTTGCTGTTAGAAAAACGCCCGGAGCTGGGGCTTGCTCTGGCAGGTGTCAGGTGAAAATTCAGAGTGTGCAGGCTCTGAGCTGGGCAGGGGGAGGCAGCACAGCCACCCCCAGGGCAGGGGCTCTCCAGGGCTGGGATTGAACTCTCTGAAATGTCTCTGTGAAAAATGGGGGTCACTGCCCTGGTAACGTTTAAAAGGTTAATAAAAGATAATAAGGACAAGAAAATAAAGCAAAAATATGCTGGCATTCAGCCACTTACAAGCTCAGAAATGCTTCTTTAAATGCACCAATATTTGCATATTCACAGATTCTCGTGATTATTTAAAAACGTTCCTTTGGGTCCCCCCAGCCTGCCCCTCTCCATTCCATTTTATTTCCATTTGTGGTCCCAGTCTGTCACAGATTCTCTGGTAACAGGTGATCAATAAATTCCTTCCCTGGGGTTCTGGTGTCCCTGCCATCATCTTCATCAGGCAGGATAATCCAAGAGTGTGAACAATTTCCTGATTACCATTCTCGGAGTTAGTTAAAAAAGCCTTTTGACATTACCACTTTATAGCCTAAGAAAACTACATTTATTACACTACTATTCCTAAGTCTTGTTCCTAGCAGAAATAAAAGAAACTACATTAATACAACAGAGTTTTTCCACATTATGCTTACAGCATTCATATTAATATTTGCAAAAAGCCAATTTATCATATGCATTTATAACAGTGATAGGACTCAGAGTAATGATCCTTGCAGAATAATTGCCTCCCAGATGAGCTTTTTAACCAAAAAACTCCAACCCAAACCATTCTGGGATTCTGGGATTTTTTTTAATTATTTTTTTTTGATCCAGGTGAACGTGTCAGGCTGAAGAGAGACATCACAAAGTTACACCTGGGTGTGGGGAGCAGCCAGGAGGGCAGCAGCTCAGCCCCTGGGAGCTGCTGATGCTGCAGCCTGCAGCTTCTCCTGTCATCCCCCAGCCAATCTCCCTCCCTGCAGGATGCCAGAGGAACTTGCATTTTCCCTGATTTCCAACCACCGGGTTGCAAAGCAGCTTTTGCACGTGGGCAGCCATCCCAGCCAGCTGTGATTTCCAAGTGAAGCTGTCATTTAGGGGGTGGTGCGTGGGCCTGGCAGGTTTGGGGAGCTGTGAGAACGAGATTGTTGGCACTTGGATGGGCCCAGAGCTCTCCATCTGTCTCCTGGGAATCTTGGGTGGATGGGCTGTGGTTCCTGTCAGGGGCTGCAAGGGCAAACCTTCACTTCTGACTCCAGGAAAATCAATCTAGATCCTAAGGAGGCAGCTCTGTTATTGGCACCTGGTTTGTTCTGTTAAAATATTTTAAAAATTATTGATTATGATGATTTAGTTATGTGGAATGCTCACACTTACTGCACTGACTTTTCTCATGGAAATAATTCTAATAAAAGGAAAGGAAGTGGCTTTATTACTGGCCAAATGCAGCCACCTTTGGTGAGGTACAACTTCTCAACTGGGCAAAACATCCTGCCTTGCAGGAATTTCAAGAACAGCTTTATTCCTTTAAACGAAATGATTTTTGAATGAAAAGGATTCATCAGCCACTGCTGAAGAGCATTCAGCTGTTCTTTCTGCTGCTGCCAAAAGGAATCTGCTCCTTTTACCTCGACAAAGAGCTGTCACTCATAAAAGTCCAGTTTTGCCCCAAGGTTTGTGCTTAGAAGTTTGTAAGAGGGTGAAGAATTGGGCGTGGAGGGCACTGCATCCCCCCAGGGCAAACCGAGTCCACCCGGGGGTTTGGTGCCCAAAAACCGAGCCAGGAGCCCCTTTGGGATATGGTTTAGTGGGCAGGTGTTGGGGTGAAGGCTGCACTTGGTGATCTTGGAGGGTTTTTGCAGCCTGAAGCTGCTGCAGAGCTGTGCCCTCCCAGCACCCATGGACTGGGTGCCTGGTGTGATGGACAAAGCCCAGAGCAGACCCCTGACACGGAGCACAGCTCCAGAATTGCCTTCTCTGGGGGGGGTTGAGCTTTTGGGTGCTGGGGCTGCCTAAGAACAAATTGCAGCAGAAATAAATGCTGAGGTGGGAGGTATTGAGGTGGGCTGGGAGAAGGAGGCAGGAGTGGGAGTGGGGGAAAAAAAATGTGATTTTTTTTTCCCAAGGCAGCTCAGCAATCCCCTGTGTGCAGCCTAATTTCAGAGATAATTGGTACATGATTTCCTGAATAGAATCCATTGTTATCTGTGCCCTGCAAACCAAACCAAGCCCTGGCTAATTCGGGATAACCGGGGGGTGATTCCATAGTTACACCTCAGCCAGAGGGAGGGCTGGTTAATGAGCTTTACAGATCACAACGGTTAATTGGGAGCTGCAGCCTGGTCACCAAGGGAGCTCTGTGCAGCAGCAGCCCTGGGGAATTCCAAAGGCTGGGAGAAAGGAAATGCTGATCCCTTGGTGTGCTGGGATCAGCCAATGCTGAAGGAAAAGCACGGGATAATTCACTGGTTAGTGTGCAGAGCTGTTGTGTGGTGAGTAACCAGTGACACGATTTTTCGTTTAGAAAATGATCTGACTTTAATTTTTATTTAAACAATTGATTCTTTTTTATACTTTTTTGAATAAGCCACTCTCATTAGTAGGAAGAGTGATAGAACTCTTCACCGACATTAAAGAAAATTGAGAGACATCAAAAAAAGCCCATCCCATAAAAAGAATCTAAAACATTACACATTCCTTACAAAAACAATGGTAATTATTATCTTCTAACTATAAAAACAAACTAAGAAAACATCACAAAGAAAAAAATTTAAAAATTTAAACCCAGTAAATTTAACAAAACCAAGACTACACAGAACTAATCCTCGAGCTTCTGCAGAACAGGGAATGTGTGCCAGGCTTGGAGCAGGTGGGAATTGCCAGCCAGGACAGGCTCATCTCCAGCAGCACTTTTGGGGATGCTGGGAGCTGCAGGGCACTCCATGGGCTGGAGGTACAAAAGCCCCACAAGAGAAATGTGCCAACACTCAGGAATTTGGGAGTTGCTTTGGTCAGGGTGACTCTGAGATATGTAAAAATCTGTTGTTTTCAAACTCTGCTGTTGAAAGAATGAGTCGAAAATCTTCAGCTGATGCTCTCAAGGTTGCTTTATTGTTTCTTATCTCAGATACTTTCTGTCTGGGCTGCCCAGGTCTGTTCAGCAGCCCCAGGCACACACCCTGCCCCAGGGGCAGGCACTGATTTTTATACTACAAATTACCTGTTAGTTATTTACAGTTATGATCCAATGCCTGTCACCTGTGTCAGACAGTTCCATTCTACTCCAATCCAATCCCCAAGTGCCACCATCACCAAAAAGATGGGGTTGGGGAGAAGAAGGAAGGAGGACAGGACCACACCTAAATTCTTCCATCTTACTCCCTAAGCTCTTATGGTAAAATCCCCAAAATTCCTTTTTCACTCTACAGCTGCTACTATCATGCTATTGAAATTTTTGTGACCTTTCATTCTTCATTCCCAGGTGGTAATTTGTTCCATGGATCAAACTTAAAGCCCAGGAGTCCCTGGCTGCTGCCAGGGTCTGTGCCCCCCTGCCAGGGTCTGTGCCCCCCCTGCCAGGGCTGTGGAGCCCCTGGCTGGAGCTGGGATCAGCCAGGACTGTCAGACACAGCCTGGGTTCTGACACAGGAGATGCTGCTGCTGTTTCCCAGGCTTTTCCTGGCTTCAGGTGGGATTCTCCACTTTAATGAAGCCTTTGGCTGATGGAATCACATTTCTCCGTGGTTTCCAGGAGGAAAGGAGGGAACAATCCCAAAGTCCTCTCCAACACTCAGAGAGCTCAGTAGGTCGAAATAACCTGATGAAAACTCACAGCAACCCCCACCAAATCAGGTAAATGGTTTTCAGCTTACTCAGAATGATTCGTGGATTTTAGACAAAATTTGTTGAAGAAGCCTCAACGAAAAGGAAAGAAAATGAAAAACCAGCAGCTTTGAGATGTTTCTGGTTTTTTGTTTGAAAATGGTGCTTCCATTTCAGAGATAGCACTGGCAGTTTTCTCCCAATTTAACCAGTCCTGTGGTGTTTAAATTCAATAAAAAATTAGAACTCGCTTAGAAGCTGTTTTTTAAAATCCTGCTCCTTCTTTTTTGGAAGCCTGGAAGGAACACAAAATGCAGTTCTCAGCAGAAGGATGTAATTGGGAGGAACTGTAATGGATGGGCCGTGTTTCTCTTTGAAGTTCCCATTGATCAGTGCTGCTGAGACAATTTTTCTAATCCATAACTCAGGAACATGAAGGAATTGTCACTTAATTCTTTGGGTGTTTGTGTTTCACCTCTGAAGAAAACAGACTCTGGCCTTGATTCAGGTTGTTCTCTGTAAAGTGGGGAAGAATCACCCAGTTCTCTCTTTTTTTTTTAATATAAATTTACCTCCCGTTAACCAAAACAGTTCTGTGATTTCTTTTTTATGTCTGACTTTGATGTAAGAAAACTCCAACTAATACCTTCTGCTCCAAGACTGTGCTTTCAGCCAGTGCAGCAGTAATTAAGAGATGATTCCCCCCTCCTCTCCACTGGAGAGGCAGCTTGTGTTGAAAAACCAACCCTTCACAAGGAGGGAAAGCCATCTGTCCTCTCTCTGAGGAAAGAGATCATTTTTTTATGCTCACATTAGTTGAACCTCGCTGTAATAACTCGTTTCCATAAGGCAGGCACCCACTGGGATGAATTTCCATGGCCCAAACTGACTCAGGAGCAGCTCTGGCCACAGCTGCTGGGAGGATCAGGGAGTTGCAGTCAGATGCTTGACCAGCCCTGGCACCACGGGTACAGAATCCCTCTGGAATTGGGGATGTGCAGAGGAAATGTGCTGCTGGTTAAAGTGCCACTTGTACTGACAAAACATTCTCTGCATGGCCACCTACTGCCAGGTCGTGATCCCTGGGAATTTCATTATCTCTGCTGGAGCCAAACGCCCCTGGCAGGAATTTCTGGAGAGAAAACATTGAAGACTTTGAGGATCTCACACAAATTCCTGCTGGATCCATGTGAATTCTGGATATGAGGGCTCCTGGCTTGGGGAAAAGGGGGAACACTCAAACCCTGGGGGCAGGTACTCGAATTTCTGACTCTGTTTTGATAAGAGAAGGAAAAATTGTGCTCCTGTTTGAGGAAATGATGGTGATCCAGAATTTAGAATAACAGTCATTAATAAATAATGAGGGGAGCTGTGAAGAAAATGAATTTTTCAAGGACTCTGAAGAAGATATTTGGAGTTGAGGTCTGGAACCTGCAGGCAGAGAACTGCAACCTTCACCCACTGCACATTGATCAGAGGTTTGGTAATTAGCTGCTTCTGAAACGTCTTTTGCAGCTGATCTTAATCCCCTTAATGAAGGGGTTTGGAGCAATACTTTCCACTGGTTTGAAGAAAAAGAAGGAAAATGGTGATTTGTTCTACCAGACTCTTCAAGCAGCAGGTTTTTTTTAATGGCTGATGTATTTGTAATGTGGGTTTGTTCTGCTACTTACCCCTGCTTTTGCATCTCTTTAACAAGGACTGACTAATAATTCTTCCTTACAGCCTTCTGGGTGGCTTTGGCATCTGGTTTTGCCCAGAAATCTCCTCATCCCTCTCCCTTTTGGAATCCTCTCAGCTCCCTCTCCATGCTCAGACACTTGAGGACAAGCTGTGGCCATTGTGTAAGTGCAGAGCACAATCCAAATGGAAATGAAAACAATTAAATATACATGACAAGCAGGTATTTAGACGAGCCTGAATTTCTTAATGGTTCATTTCCACCTTTCAACTAAATTAAATGTTGCTTTCATCTATTTTTAAAGGAATGGCTATTTTTGGTCAGGAGCTGCCCTGCTCCATCTGTTCCTTAGAGGGTTTTGCTTCATCCCAAGGACAGCCCCAAACCCCACGTGTCAAACCCACGAGATTTTTGTGGCACCACGGATGAGGATTCACACAAACCAGGGCTATGTTACCCCCAGGACCCTTTGGAAAGTCAAGTCCTCTGGAATTCACGACTGCTTCTGTGGTCCTGGCACTTTTGGCTGGATTTTGGGACCTGCTTCTCCCAGTGCCCCTCAGCACCTGGAAACTTTGGGGCCTTCCAAACCCATTCCTGGTAATTCCTGTATCAAACCCATTTCTGGTAATCCAAGACCCAGCCTGTGCCCTGCTGAAATTCCTGCATTTATGGCTGGGATTTTGATTCCATTGCCATATCTAGGGCTGGAATTCTGCTTCCATTCCCATATCTGTGCCTGGAATTCTGCTTTCCTTCCCATATCTGTGGCTGGAATTCCACTTCCATTCCCATATCTATGGCTCGAATTCCACTTCTATTCCCATGTCTACAGCTGGAATTCTGCTTCCATTCCCATATAAACAGCTGAGCAGGATGACAGGAACTGGTCAAGGGCTCCTGGCAGTCACTGTGCTCCCATCTTGGGAATCTCATTCTCACTGTCTGAAAATCAGGGACTGGGAAAACAAAAACTTAAGGGTTTTTGCCTCTTAATGACAGGTAAAATGAGGGGAATAATGAGAGAAAAAAATGACTGTAAAATGCAGCATGTGAAGAAGACATTTGCACATCCCTCTCTCTTTTGGGTGGCTGGAGTGGCTGTGGGTCACGGATGAGATTTCCTGGATCCAAACCCCACAGGCAGGATGGGTGCAGGTGTGGGTGCCCTGGGGCTCCCCAGAAGCTTTGCTGTCGTTCCCAGGCTGGGAGATGAATCCCCCTTGGCAGCTCCCGTATCGATCAGGGCAGCGCTGCCCTTTTGTTTTGTGCTGAACAACCCAGTGTTTGCAATTGAGACCTGTCAGGAGCTGAGGGACTTAACAGAGCAGGTTGGAAGGAACAGGGCCATAAATTCCCCAGGAATTCCCGGCGTGGTTAACGCTGGGGAGGAACAGGCTGCACACAAACAGCCCTGCCATGCAAATCCCGATCGATGTGCTGACAAATACCCTGCTGCATCCTGCTGCCTCACTCGATACTTCTTCAAACAGAGGGAATTTAGGAGGCAGGGCAAGGCAGAACGTTCCACCTGAAGTGATGCACGGATGGGAGGCATTGTGGAACTAATCAGGAGTGGATGGATGAGCTCTGTGGCTGCCTCTCTTTTTATTTCATATGTCTGCTGCTAAACTGTACTCAGGGGGCTCTAATTGTAAAGGGGCCTCCTTGACATGTAAAGCACCTTTTCTCCAGTGTGTTCTGAACAGGCTCTACAGTCTCCTTGCCCAGGGATAAACCTGGGAATTGGCAGGAATCGAGGGCAATACATTGGTGCAGGGAGCAAGGAACCCTTCAGCAATCTCCCCTCCAGCCCCAGGACTCCACCAGGCACTGCCCAGCATCTCCACCCTTCCTCTTTTTTTTTTTTCTCCACCCAGCTCTTTGTGCCCTGCAGGGCCAACCAAACTCTGCCTGGAGATCTCCCTCAGCTCCTCAGGTGTCTCCAGCTCTCCATCACCCAGCTCAGCCCCTGCCCCTCGAGCTGAAGCACAGATGGTGCAGAGGCTCCCAAAGGTGATGGCCAAAGTGATTTAATGGTGGGTGTCTTTGCTGTGGGTGTTGGACAGTCAGGAAAATCAGGGAGAAGGAGAAATTTGATGTGCAAAGGGAACCATAAAGTAGGGTGCCCACAGAAGCTGTGGCTGCCCCATGCCTGGGTTGTCCAGGGCCAGGCTGGGTGAGACTTGGAACAACCTGGGCTGGGGGAAGGTGTCAGGATGAGCTTCAGGTGGAGGGGACTTCCCCACTTTTGGACACTCCAGCAGGGAGCTGGCTTTGCTGGAGAGGGATTCTCACTGAGCTCCCACTGCTGCATGAGCTGGGAATTTGGGGGAGGTTTGGGGGGAGTGCTGAACACGCACTGTAAGGAGAAACTGGGACTGACACTTGACAACTCCTCTGTTTTGTAAATTCCAGAGGAATTTGAATTGCATGGTATTTTTTCACTTTCAAATGTTGCAGACTTGTTATTTTTCCCTTTTCCACATATTTTAAGCTTATAGCATTGCATAATTTTTTATAACTCTGTCCTTGTGGAGGAACGAGCAGAGAGCAATATCTCAGGAATAACTCCCTTGCAGCAGCAATCTGCTTTTGCCTGCAGACAAAATAATCCAAACCATGTTCATAGTTTGAATTTCCAGTGGTGTAAGAGCTGGTGCTTCTGGAAAGGTGATCTTCAAACCTGTGGTAACCTCAGATGCCTCCAGAGGAGCTCTGTGGGAGCTCCAGGTTTGACAGTGGAGCAAAATATTGGAGCTACAAGATTGTTTGGAAATACTTTATGGAAGAGCAAGTGCAGTAACCAATGCAGATGTTAAACTGGAAGGACTGCAGTGGGATTTGATGCTGGCTGGTTGAAGCTGAGGAAGGGCAGGGGAAGCCAAATGTTTGAGGAGGGCTGGAAGGGAACGTTAGACAATGGCAGGAGATGTTTAGCTGGACAATAAACAACTGCTGAAGGCAGGGATTAAGAGATCAGTGGGAGAGAGATGTAAAAATAAATGAAAGGGGGGGAAACAAGGTTGTAATGAAATGCTGAGAGGATGTGGTCAGCCTGTGCCAGTGGGATTAATTTCTGTGCCATCAGGGATCAGTGGCTCACAGGACTGTCCCCAGCTCCTGGGGAAGGTGACATACTCAGGGCAAGCAAGCAGCTGCTCCAAACTGGTGGTGGAAAACAGCAGTAAAAATGAAACTCATAAATGTTTTGGTGGGGAGGAGGAGAGAAGAAAATTTTTTTTCTTAATGCCAGCTGGTGCCTTGTCTTTCATGGAAGAGGAGGAGGAGGGAGGGAGGAAGGAGGTTGATTCTCTCATGGGAGAGGAGGAGGATGGAAAGTTGCTGAGGAAACCTTTGGATTTCCTGGTGTGATGTGATGGGGGAATTTGACCATCCCTCGATAGCAACAAAAATGTCTTTGCACAAAATTCTGTTTGGTCCTGGTTCAGAGTAAGTCAGGAGAGCTGAGGGAGTTGTGTGCCCTCAGAGAGGAGTGGGAATAACCCAAGTGTGGCCCTGAAGGTCCTTGGAGGCAAGACAAGGTGAGAGGAGCATCCCTGCTCTGCATCTCCCCCGTGAGGGGTGGCAGTGACAGGAGGGGCAGCACAGTGATCCCTTCTGGGGCTGCCCTGGGACAGAGCCCAGCCAGAGCCAAAGGACAAAGCAGGGATTTATTGAAAGGGATTTATTGAAAGGGATTTGTTAAAAGGCCTCACTGGGCACACCTGGGCAGCACCAGAGCCTGGCTGGGCACAGCCAAGGTGAACCCAAAATGGGCACAAAATGGATGAGTGACCACGAGGTCCCACACTTTGATCAGTTCTGGTCCATCAGCACACTGGAGTTCATTGTGCAATCACAGCTCCAGGTTATGGAGCTCCATCCTCCTTGGTTTTCCTTCTCCCTTCCCCATTGGTTTTGTTCTTGGGCCTGAAAGTTGTCCTTGGTCCCAAGCTGGAGCAGGAATTGTTTTGTCTCCCAGCTCTGTGAAGAGAGCTTGGTAGCACTGAATATGAAACCCAGAACTACCCACCAAAACAGCACAGAATATAAAATATAAAATCTAAACCTTAAGGCATCCACAGGAACAACTCCCTGCAATTGTTTTCCTTCTCTTGTCGTTGCCCTCTGTTTCCACTGCAGGAAATGCTCTTAGGACTCTGAAAACAAGCAGCATCTCTTTTCCCACCAGTTCCCAACAACACTTCCAATTTCTGGGAGCCTCTGCCCTCCTAGGAGCCCAAGGAGGTGCCCCCCCCTCCATCTGCTGGTGCCTGGCTTTGGCATTCCAGGCTCCTGGAATCCCCTCCCAAGCATTTCCATGGGAAAAGCCCCATTTCCCCTCCCTTCCCTGACTGCAGCTCTCCTCTTAATGGCCCCATTCCCATCTCTGCCCTGGGCAGTGTAAATCCCACTTTAGCTCTGTGAGATCTTCCCTGGGCTCTGTGGGCTGTTGTGCAGTCATTCCATTGCTGCTGGGAGCATTTGGAGCCCTTCCTATTATTTGTCTTTATTTTAGGGAATAAATGCTTGGCATTTGCTGCAGATGTGCCTCTTCTACTGAAAAAATCCCCCTCAGCATCAGAAATTAGCACAGGCAGAGGTGGGAACACTCTGAAAATGCCACACTGGCTTTTCCCAAAGGACAGTGGTGACATTTGGGATTGACATGATCCAAACCCTTGTGGGAGCACAGCGAGGGATGGGGTGTCCCTGCTCCTCAGCTTCCCCAGCACTCGTTTTTCTGGATCTTCTGTGTCCAGGAGATTCCCCCCAGTTGCCACTCTGGCTCCTCTCTGCTGTTTTATTTAGAAAATTAAGTTGCTGTACTGTGTCCAGTGATGGTATTTAACGTGCCCTGGGATAACATTTAAATGTGGAACAGCAAAGCAAGCTGGGAGGAACCTGTCCCAGTGAGGCGACAGCACACTCATTTGCAAAAGTACTTCAATAGGAATTAAAATAAAATTTCTATTTTCCACTCTCTCATTCTGATCCTTGTTGTCATTAGCTTACTCCAAACCCCACTTGGTATTTCAAACTGGAGTAAATCATTCTGTCTTCCAATTAACTTCCATCCCCCAGACAACATAATGGGGCTGATTTCATTCAACTCTGTTGTTTAATAAACATCTAAACAGTTCTTTATCTCTGAGCCACGCAGAAATGTGCACTTCTGGTGTACTGAGCATGAGGTAATGGGCAAAAGGAAAATTACTGGAGAGAATTCATCTTGGGTTTGGTTTCCCAGCTCACCCTGGGAGCGATGGGCAAGGCCAGGGAGTGAGCTGCTCTCCCAGCAATATTTCCATGGAGAAGTATTGCACTCCTCTTCCAAACCCTGGGAGTTTTGCCTGCCTAAGCAAAGGCACCACAGGGGTCAGCTGGAGGCTCAGCAGCCCAGAGGGGCAGGGATGGAGCAGTGACTGTGAAATATGATTATTTCCATCAAAGAGACAAGGTAGGGATGCTGGGACAGGGCTTGGAGCTGGGCTGGAGGACTCAGTGTTCTGGGCTCAGCCATGGGCATGTGCAGAGGGCCCAGCTAAATCTCAGGAATAAGAGCCACCAAAGTGATGTGAGCTGGGCAGCCCTGCAGTCCCAGAGCTGCACAACCCTGCAGTCCCAGAGCTGCACAACCCTGCAGTCCCAGAGCTGGGCAACCCTGCAGTCCCAGAGCTGCACAACCCTGCAGTCCCAGAGCTGCACAACCCTGCAGTCCCAGAGCTGGGCAACCCTGCAGTCCCAGAGCTGGGCAGCCCTGCAGTCCCAGAGCTCTACAACCCTGCAGTCCCAGAGCTCTACAACCCTGCAGTCCCAGAGCTGTGCAGCCCTGCAGTCCCAGAGCTGTGCTGTTAAATGATTCAATGTTCAAAATCTGACACCATGGCTACAGGGGCAGAGCTCTGCTCCCAGCAGAGGCTGCAGCACAGGGAGCAGAAGGGCAGGGACCCCAGGAGGGTTCTGCTAAGAGGGGCAGGTTGGTACCCCTGGCCCGGGCTACAAGGCAGGCAGACCTTGTAAAAAGGGAATTATTCTGCTGCTGTCACTGCAGGGGGCTCTGTGTGCTCACAGGGACAGGTCCTGCAAGGCCACAGTGGGACAGGGCTGAGTGCTGGGGGATGACCTGGAAAGGGAATAAATAGTAACAGTGAGGAAATGTCACTGTGCCTGGTTCTGCCTTTTGGATATTCTCTCCAGGAGAGTTTGAGCAGGTGTGTAATCAGGGAGAAAGACTGTGGTGTCATTTATCACAGAACCAGAGAGTTTGTGTTGAGAGGGGCATTAAAACTCATCCCGTCCTATCCCTGCCATGGCAGGGACACCTCCTACTGTCCCAGCCTGGCCTTGGGCTCTGCCAGGGATCCTGGGGCAGCCCCAGCTGCTCTGGGAACCTGTTCCAAACCTCTTCTCAAACTGATGGCTCTTGAGTCTGGAATTTCAGCCTCTGTGGCCTTTCCCAGCCCAGCCTTTGAACTGAAATGGGCTAAATCCATTCCACTAATGAGTGTCTTTGAGGGAGACAATCTCCTCAAAGGATTCCTGGAGCAGGCAATTCCCTGAACTCTTTGCTGATTACTGGCCTGGAGCTGGGCTGTGCTGTGTGCACCCCAAGCTCTGGGGTGGAAGGTTCTGGTTGGCATCACCCACATCAGGAGCACTGTGGAAATCCTGCTCCATTTTATGCCTGACAGCAAAAATGAGCATTTCTTCCTGAGGAAAGGAACTCCAGCCCTGCCCGAGCTGAGGGAAGGCATCTGCAGAGGCCAGGCTGCAGTGGAATGCAAACAGGGCCACATTGGCAAAAATGAGGAATTAATTTAGTGGTGAATGCTCTGATGTTTTTTCCCCAGATGTGTTTGCAGAGCCATTAAGAGCCGTGTTTAATCTCAGCTCCATTTGCAATCTGATGCACATTCTGCTGCCTCCACAGAGAGCAGGAGCAGCTAATGGCACTGGATGGCTCTGCCCTCCAGGATGAGCTCTCCAGGTCCAGGGCTGCTCTCCCAGGGCACTCTGGAGACAGCTGTGACCCTGAGCCCAGGGCTGAGGGCTGTTCCATGGCTCTGTGCACCACCCTGGCACTCCAGCATTTGGGACTGAATGAAAACTTCCCTGAATTACTAATGGCGTTTTTATTTTTAAGGGACTCAAGCTCGGGCAGAGTTTTAAAAAATGAATCATGATTTTAGGTGATTTCTTTCTGCTTGGATGCTCAGAGCTGCCTGAATATTGTCTGTTAAAGCTGCTGCAACTTGTGCCTCTAATGGAGGTGCTCACACTCACTAAACTGTTTGGCAAACACTGGCTGTAGTGGCTCATCCTCCTGATTAAATCCCATATTTGCATTTCCTTGGATATACAAAGAAAAAGCAAATCAGCAATGAACAGCACAGTTGGAGCAGGAATAAGCAAACAGGGAGGAGGAACAACTGCTGGTCTGGAGATGCCACACTGCAGAGGCAGCCAGGAGTGCAGGCCCTGTGCAGCAGAGCATCCTGCATCCCAGAGAGCATCCTGCATCCCAGAGAGCATCCTGCATCCCTCAGAGCATCCTGCATCCCATACAGCATCCTGCATCCCAGAGAGCATCCTGCATCCCACAGAGCATCCTGCATCCCACAGAGCATCCTGCATCCCTCAGAGCATCCTGCATCCCAGAGAGCATCCTGCATCCCAGAGAGCATCCTGCATCCCTCAGAGCATCCTGCATCCCAGAGAGCATCTTGCATCCCAGAGAGCATCCTGCATCCCATACAGCATCCTGCATCCCAGAGAGCATCCTGCATCCCATACAGCATCCTGCATCCCACAGAGCATCCTGCATCCCTCAGAGCATCCTGCATCCCACAGAGCATCCTGCATCCCACAGAGCATCCCGAGCCACCTGGGGCTCCCAGTGGCCCTGGGGTGCTGCCAGAGGTGCAGGATGGCCCTGCCCTGCCCCTGCCCCTGCCCCTGCCCTGCCAGGTGTCCCTGGGCACACAGGATGGACACAAGCCCTGCAGCTCAGCACGGCTCAAGTGGAAGGTGCTGCTGGGGGTTTCTTTGTGTCCTTTTCCTTTTTTCCATCAGAAGGATGTGAGGGAAAGTTTGATGTTTTAACACTTGGCCTACTGTTAGCTAGGGAAATCTAGCAGATGTGCTTCATCATCTCAAAGCCACGAGCAACCTCCAGCGCTCTGCTGTTAATGTGGGGAGATTGACTCGAAGCGCTCTGCTTCAACGGCTCTTAAGAAATTCACAGTTCATTTGCAGTCATTAAAATAATTAGTGCTGTGCTCTGCCTCCTCTGAGGGCAGAGCTGTAGGGCCAGCTGCCCTGGGTGGGAGCGAGGGGCTGAGCCCCAGCACTGCCCGTGATGGGGACGATGCTGAGCCTGCCCGAGGCTTGGGGGCACCCAGGGGAAGGCCCAGCTTAAAGCAGGACTTGGGGGCTTTAAAAGGCTTTGAGGAGCCCTGGCCCTGAAAGAGCACATGAAAAACCATTTGTTTTAATGAGGCTGCTCCTGTGATGGAGGGAGTGCCATAAATAAGTGATTACAGGACTGAGCCAAAACCAATCGGGAAGGATTAGATGTGACTCATGGGATCGAGAAAAGTCCTTGGTTTTACTGGAGGCAAGGGGAAAAAGGCTTTTCTTAGAGGTCTTGGGAAATGGGAGTTAACCCAGTGCTGCTGCTCTGGGGTTGGAAGGGTGTCAGGCACAGGGAGCTCCAAGACTGCACTTCTCTTTTCATATTGTCTCTGTAAACAGTGCTTACCTGGAAGTCTTTAATCTTTTTGGAAAAAAAAGCAGCGAGATTCTTGCAGTTTTGGTGTTTGGGAGCAAGATCTGGAGGGTATTTCTGTAAATAGGCCTGAAATGGATGGAATTTGGCTTTTGGAGAATTGCTGAGGGTGAGCAAAGCTTTTCTGTGCACAGAAAGATTGGGGTGAGGTTTGTAGGGGTGGAGGTCTGGACAGTTTGGGATGGGTAGAATGGGATATTAGAGCCAGGGCAGTAGAACCACAATGCAGAGGGGCTTCAGGGGCATCCCTGGGGGTGAAAACCTGTCAGCTGATCGGTCTGAACTCAAACCAAATGTGAAACAAAGTGAAAACCTTTCTGTTTGCTCTGTGGCCAGGCAGGATCTGAGGGGCAGGACCAGGCAGGACAGGGGGATGGCTTCAAGCTGAAGGAGGGGGGAGTTACATGGATATGTGGAGGAAATCCTTCCCTGGGAGAGTGGCACAGTGCCCAGAGCAGCTGGGGCTGCCCCTGGATCCCTGGCAGTGTCCCAGGCCAGGCTGGACAGGGCTGGGAGCCCCTGGGACAGTGAAAGGTGTCCCACCAAGGCAGGGGTGGAAGCAGAGGATCCACTCACCTTGAAGGATTGAAGAATTCAGGTGTTTGGCTAAGCCTCCATTCACTACTCCCTTATTTAACTTGGATCAGTATCACCCATTGGAGGTTTAGGAAGCCAGGCTGTGAGTGTGCTAGGAAAATAGGAAGCAATAAAAAAAGGCTGTTGAGACACTTCTCCAAGGCTGAGGGAATTTTCAGAACAGCTGTAGTTGAGTAATTATGAGCAGAACCCTCGTTTCCACTGGAAAAAATATATATATTAGATTATTCCCTAATGATAACGATTATTTAAAAGACAAAAGCTATAGAATAATAGACATTAGCAGATGTATCTATTTCCAAAATCCCTGAAACCAGTCTTAAATCTTGGGAGTTATTCCTCACCTTTAGCAGAGCTCTCATCAGCTGCAGTGTAAGCCCCAGAGCTGACACTCCAGATAAGTACATGATATAGCTGAGCCCTAAAACTCTTAACAGAAAATACATCAGGACTTACTGTAAAGTTTCATGGAGGATTAGAGAAAATATTAAGTCAATAGTTCTTTAGTTATTAGGGGCTTTTAAGGTAATCAATACTTTCCAGCCATGTTAGTGCCTATGATGATAAAAGATGACATTAATATCCAACTTTTCTCTTTTTTTGGTATATTTATGTATATCCTTCCTTCAGTCCCTCCTGCTAGAATCAATAGCTGTACAAAGAATATGGTTATTTTTAAATGGCCCCAATATTGATTCACCTGTAACTGCCAGTTCCAACTGGAACTTGATTTCAGGTAAAAACCCCTCACTTTGCCATACAAAGGGATCACCAACCTCTCTAAATCTTTGGAGTACCCCTGCCTTTGCTTCTAGTGATTTTCACATTTAGCAGTGTGCTAATGCAGCAGAAACTATTTTAGGATTAATAAATCCTAAAAATAGGATTAATAGGATTAATTCTAAAATTTCTTTGGAGTTACATGACATTTTATGTCCTCAAAGCATTGTGCAGATGTTAATTGAATTTAATTGATATCATTCAGTCCCCAACGTTATATATGCATGCAGTTATTAATGGTTTAATTATTTTGTCAGTGGAATAGATTCTTTGCTTTTGGTTCTGCTTCAGGAGAGCCAGGCACTCCTTAGGCTGAATCCTTTTTATTCAGGTGACTCAGGAATGCAGTTGGTCCAAGGAGAACGTTTTGCCCAGGGCATTTTCGGGCAGGGATTTTCCCCCAGGTCTGAAGGGGATTATTTGAAGGAATAATAGAATCATGCTTGGTAAATCCACTGTCAGGCTGTTCCTTCAGCCTGGTAGGGATCTCATGGGATCACAGAATGGTTTGGGTGGGAAGGGAGCTTAGAGATCATCTGATTCCAGATCCCTGGGATGGGACACTGCATCATCCCAGCTGCTCCCAGCCCTGTCCAGCCTGGCCTGGGACATTTCCAGGGATCCAGGGGCAGCCCCAGCTCCTCTGGTGCCTCCCCAGCCTCACAGTAAAGGATTATTATCAAATCAGCTTTAGAATTAAAGAAACAGAACGATCTCTGAACAAAAAGCACACTGACCAGTGTGACCCCAGAGCCTCCTCCAGGAGAATCCAGGGAATCCTCCAGGAAAATCCTTCTGAGCTCGGAGGGGAAGGATTTTCCCTGCAGCTCCTGCAGACTCTGGACTGATCTGAATTAACGTCTGCATTCCTTGTGTGGTAATGAAGCAAATCCCAAACGCCAGCCAGGAGGGAGCTCTGCAGTTCCCTGGAGCCGGGGGTGTCAGGGATGACACAATTCCAGCAGGGCTGCTGCATGGGGCACTTTTCCTGCCTGAACCTGACTTTTGCCACTCTCAGGGAAGTGCAGGTTTGTTCCCTGTGGGGTTTGCTCAGCTCCCAGCCAGTGCCAGGGGGTGAGGAGGGGATACATTGAATTAATTGTGGCACCCAGAGCTGCATTTTTTTGGCTAAATTTAAATAACATTGGACTGCCGTTCTCATCTTGTTTTCAACTCACTTGGATGTCTGAACACAGACTCTTACAGCAGTTGCCAGCTGGAATTTCCCTTGGAAATGAGCTCCCAGATGCCTGAAGATCAGCAAAGCTGTTCCACTTACAATTTGTCCCTTTCTGACCCATTCTAAGAAGATGGAAGGAGATCTCTCAGGTTCGAAAATGAAAGAAACTAAGTTTTAAAAATATCCCTGAATCCACCGCATTTTTAGAAGCTTTATTGAGAGATGTTGCAAAGCTATTCCCAAGAATGGTTGGAAAGAGCAAGAGGGTGGCTGCAGTAGGAAACCACCGAACCATTTCTGCTCAAACCAGCTGCCCCAGCGGCTCCTAGGGCACGAAGCACTGCACATGGAATAAATCAGGAAATCAGGGAACACTCGGAGAGTTTCCAGCAGGGAATCCCGTGAGTTATCCCCACCTTCCCGGCCCAGCATCCCTGGCTGCCAGGGTCACAATCCCATCGTGTCACTGCTGCAGAAAGTGCCTTCTCCTGGGGGCTGGGAGGGTCTCCGGGCTGGGGCAGGGAGGGTGGCTGTGGGATCCATCCTGCTCCCTCTGCTGCCAGGGCTGAGCACTCAGGGCACTCCAGGCTCCTTCTCCCCCCTCAGCCTTCTCCATCCCCACCAAACAGGGCATTAAAAGGGAATTACTGCAGTTTGCAGTTGAGAAAACGGCTGGTCCTCTTCCAGAGGAGTGTCAAGCCCTAATGATGGAGTCAGTGGAAACAAGTCTGGTCAGGCCTCTTTTCATTCCCACCCCAGCTTATCAGGGGGAGAACAAACCCTAAAGAAAGCACAGAAAACACTGAGCTGCCCTCCCACAATACATCATTTGTAAAGCTTTCACTCCAGCTTTCCAAAAGGCCATTTAGCTTAATAGTCTGTCCCATTTTTCATTTCCTTGTGCTACAGGTGCTGGGGGGATGATTTACAAAAGAACAATGGAATGACATTTTACCTGACTTTGGAAATTAATTCCCAGCAGCCTCACGCCTCCCGTGCCTCGGATTTGCCTTCCCTAACATGGAATGGGTGGTGAGATTCTGTAACAAAACAATAGGAGATTGAAAAGGAGAGAATCCATCCAATTTTCCAGCCAGCCACGATCTTCTAGAACCATTAGTAAATTGTTTGCATGTCCATATTAGTAATAAAGGATTAATCGACTGATTGAATTTTCAGAAATTTAGGCAAAGGCCAAATGAATTGGCCTCCGTTCTAGTGTAACTAAATGCCAAAAAAATTATATGTACAAAATACATTATTTAAAAAACACTCTGAAGAAAACATGTCTAGCTGTATAATACAAATTTAGACACATTTAAACCCTGTAAGAACCTACAATATTTGAATTCCATGAAATAGAATGAGTGAAAAGGGGGAAAAAATCTGTATCTCAGTTTGCTTGTCACTGTTCTTATTTCCTCTGATCATGACAGGTCATTAAATGAAGGTCAGCTCCGTGTGGAAGAGTTTGTTGGCTTCTTCAGGATTTTAAAACTTGTGGGGCGTGAAATCAGTGACAAATTTTAGGGCAGTATTAGTGTTGTAAAATGGAGAGCTTCCAGCGATTCAGACACTGCAGGAAATCACCTGTTGGGTGAATGGCCCACAAAATATGATCTATTGCTGAGAATCTCCTTAAACACTCAGCCATTGCAGGAAATGAACTTTAAGGGGGACTTCTGTAGTAGAACTTCTGCTTTGATGAATTTGTCATGCTTGGTGGGTAGTGATATTCTACTAATAGCTTAATAACCTCACTATTTACAGACAATTACCCCCACGAAGGAGCTCAGAAGGGATGACAACATCTGTTTCCTTCTGGAACCCCTGCACATCTGCCCTTAAACAAAGGGAAAATTTGGTGTGAGAACTCAGAAGGATTGAATTGCTGGGGTTTTTCTGCAGCGCTGCCTTCCCTGCAATTAGATAACAGCTTAAAATCTGATTACTGAGTTATTTTTCACCTCTCAGAATGCTCAGGCACAAGCAAACGCTCCGCTGAGAGCTGATTTGGTGTCAGTTAAATATTCAGGTAGTCCTCTGAAGGCACTGGAAATCAAATACCTGAAACATCTTGTGCAGAGTGAGGATTTCCATGTTTCTGAACGTGCATTTCCCTGCCATTCCCAGCGGAGGTTCTCACTGTTGCTTTTTCCAAAGCCCTTTAAAGCTGTTAGTGTGTTCAGAGTTTCCCTGGGATGTTCTCTCAGGTAGGGCAATCCTCTTGATGTGCTGGTTTTGCTGGTAAAGAGAAAATGCAGTTCTGTACCTGAGAGAGGCCAGCTGACAGAGGTTCCCTCTCAGCAAGATCCCTTTTTTCCTTCCAGCAGAGACAAAACTGGCAGCTGGATGTAGTCTGCTTTCAGACCTGATGTTTTGGTTTTCTGATGTTCTTTCCCAGGAAAGTGTGATAAAATTGATGGAATGGTTTTGTAATAATATTTATTCCAGATGTCTCTGTTTCAGATAACCCACAACTCGGACTCATGATCAGAAGGCAAAGAAAAATTACTCTTTTATTAGGGATGGTTCTCCCTTATATAGCATTTCTCACAGCCCAATGTGGTTGGTGAAACAAAGGCAAACCTCTTCACTCACACTGCTCAAACCAGAGGGACAGCAAGGAGAAATCCCTCCTGCCAGAAGGAAGGAATAACATCAATATTATTACAAAAACATTCCTTTGTGTTTATCACACTTTCCTGGGGAAGAACACCAGAAACCCAAAACATCAGGAAACCAAAACCATCAGAAAACCAAAACATCAGCCCTGAAACCAGACTTCAGCTGGAAGGATTTGAAAGGTGGGGGAGCTGAGGAATCTGAACACCACCAAGGCTTTCTTGAGCTCCCAGAGGGATTGGGCTGTTCCAAGGGGATGGAGGCTCAGGGTCTCCTGCTGGGAGAGGCCACAGAGAGGACTGGGAAGGTCTTGGGTCTGCGTGGCTGGAATGTGTGTGACAGCAGGGCCAGGCTGGACAGGGTTCAGAGGAACCTGGGCTGGTGGAAAGGGTACCCTGCCCATGGCAGGATTTTTAAGGTTCCTTCCAACCAAATCATTTTATGCTTCTGTGAAAATGAGAACTGCAAAAGCTTAAGAGCACATCTAGAGAATTCATTCCTCTGCTGCCTGAGGCAGAAATCCAGCAGAATTTGGCATTTATGTCCATTACATGCAGTTTTATGTCCATTACATTTTAGCATGTATTTTTTTTTTCCCATCTTTGCAGTGCACCCACCTTTGGATCAATGATGCAATACTCAGTCCTGCTATTAAAAGGAGTTGTGGAATGATGTTAATAATATCTTTCAGCCCAAGAAATGGAGAAACCCTAACTAAGCTGCCTGCAAACAGGGTGTACTCAGTCTCTACTAAATTTTAATAGGTTATGATGTGAAAAGACCCCAAAAAGGTCTTGATTTCCAAGCCCTTCTGTGTTCTTTCCCTCCCTGGTTCAGTGATAGGTTCTCACTGCAGAGGTTACTGGACTTCCTCCCCAAGACAAACTGCAGGCAAACTCCCAGGATAAATTCCCAAGATTAAGGACAATATTGCTGTAGATGTGGCTGTATTAACTTTTCTCAAGCTCCCCGAGTTCCGAGTGGTTTTCCTGCATGGATAATGGAAGGAGCCTGCTCTAAATCCACAGTGAAAGAAAAGCAGTACTCTTAACTCATACTTAGTGCTGTGTATTTTAAACTGAAGTGAGATTTATGAGCAAGCTGCCTCTATCTAAATGTGTATACACCCATTTACATGATTTTACATAATGTATGGGAACAGTTTGTTGGGTAATACACACAGGGATAGAACCAACACTGTTTGCACTGTGAGCAGGGATCACTGCAGTGGGCTCTGCATAAACTCCTCTTCAGAGAGAGCTACTTGGATCTTCTTGGGAAATAATTTCCAGAATTATATATACATTGAGCTATAAATACATTGAACTTGCTGACAGATCCAGCAGGAAGAATGGAGAAGGAAAAAGCAGTGTTATAGCTTGACTCACTGGAATCACTCTTGTTTGTGCTGGTTAAAATTCTGGTTTAAAAATTAACACAAAAACGACCAAAAATTTTGTCATAGAAAATTGAAGGAAATACCAAACCCTTATCTCTGATAAATCTTCTTTGCTGTGGGTCCATGAGGTCTGTGCTGACCTGCACCTCAAAGCCATGGACGCATCTCCGGTGATCTGGGAGCAGGGTCTGGCAGCTGTGGATTTACAGAAATACTGCTCAAGGGTCCCTTTGCCTTGATGTGTTCCCTTCCAGAAAGTGTTACAGAGTTTTCCCCTCGCTTTTCATTCCCTTTATTGAACCAAATTTGTGTTTATAGCCCCATTTGCTTTCCCTGCCATGCTGTCTGTCACTTGTGTGGAATATGGGTTTTGCACACTTGCCAAATAGTTTTGCTGCTTGGCGAGGGTTGGCTGGCAGGAGAATTTGCCTCTCCGCATAGTAATGGGCATGTTTGGCTAATGGCCCCTTTGTCTGGGGCCTCTTGCATATTCAGAGCTGCTCCTTTGTCACCAGCCTGACCCAGGCAGCAAATATTAAAAGGAATTGTAAACATGCCCCGTTCTCACCGGGATGCCGGCTGAAGCAAGATCAGCTTCCTGGGATAAACCCATCCTCAGCTGCTCTTCAACTGCCCAGCAGCTCTCCAGGCTCTCCCGCTCTAGAACAGCGCTGCCCATCGCTGATTTTTATGCTTTCAGAGTCACCTTCCTCCGCGGTTTGTGCCCTCTTGGAGCACATTGAATCCTGGCACGGACAGCTCCGATGTGGTTTTGGGATGGCACAGCTGGCACCGTGGTGTGTGCACAGCTGGCAGCTCAGCAGCCGCGCTGCTGTCACAGTTAAAGAAGGAATTCTCAGGTAACACATCTGCCTGATTTGTGCAACAAAGAGGTGACAAAGGGGGTGGCAAGGCCAGCTGGTCACTTGAAAAGCCAGGAATTTCCACGGCCATGTGGACGTGACAAGTGTCTTCAGTGCTCGGCTGCCTGCCTAGTGGTAAGAAAGTGGCTTCGTGGTGTTTTTTGTAACCGGTTTATTTTCATGTCTGAAGTATAGATTTTCTTTTTGTCCTATAGCTGCTTTCCACTGTCAGTGTTTAATAAATTGTCTAATGGTTTGGGGAGTCACTTTTTATTTTGGAATACTTGGAGAGATTGCTTGGTTCTGCCTGGAAGAGCAGGTTTGGGTGGATAATGAGCCAATTTATTGGCAGGGCAGAAATCAATGGCACAAGTACACAGAACTTTTACCAGTTTAATTAGACTATCCAGGCGAATTCCTTTTTAAACAGCCCGGTCACACCAGCCCACTGCAGGAACACAAAGCCCCTCATTTAAAAGGATAACGCTGTAGATCAAACTTTCCCATTGTTTGCAGTGCACCCCCTAAAAACAGAAGCCCCAAAGCTCGCAGAGCAGCCCAGCTGAATAATCCTGCCAGAGCAAACCTGCAAAAGCGCATGCTACAGCACCATCTAGTGCCTCTTCTCCCTGCAACTCCGGGAATTTTTGGATTTTCCACTCCGCTCAAGGATGTAGGTGGGGACGAGGGGGTGCATTGGCTGCTTTGACATTGCCAACTTTTCTCGACCAGTGTGGAGAGAGGAGGGAGCTGAGGGGTGGCAAGGAACTCTGGAGCTTCACCCGGGGAAGATTTTGTCAGCAGAGCTGCTCCCAGTTCCTCTCATTCCATCTTCTCACCGGACACAGAGCTCTCCCCCTGAGGACAGTCGGGAAGTGGATGCAGGAGTAGGAAAATGGGAAGAAAAGTTGAATAAGGAACTGGCCAAATGGCAGAGTTGTGTTTTTGGTAGAGCAATGAACGACTATCCAGGAGGAGGTTTGCAAACTCCTCCTGTTCAGAACTGCACCTGTAACCAGGGAATCGATCCTTGGCTTTCCTCATCCCGAGTATGACCCAGGGGGAAGACTAAATTAACACTCAATTAAATTCTAAATAGAGACATATTTTGATATGCTTTGCATTCCTGTCCCTTCGGTTCTTTTCCTTCTGGAAAGGTGATTTAACATCCTCTGACTCTGAACTACTCAAAGGTTAACCAAAAACAACTTGGCAGTTATTCCCAACCAGCCACTGGAGGTGAATTTGGGGTTGAAGCCCCTCTAGGAAACAACTTCCAGTGCTCCCAGTCTGAGTTTGGGAACACACCTTGTGCTGGGAGTGAGTCAAGTGTGAATGAATGACTCTTCAAAATAAGCTTTTTGTGATAATAAATATCAATATTTATATATTAAACATGGTTTCTAGCAAGCTGAATTTAAACCCCTCATAATTAATTATACCTTAAAGAATTTAGTAAACGTCCTGATGCTGATGTGGAACTTAACAAAAGTCACTTATCTCAAAAAAATCTTCACCCAAAATCCTCAGTGTCTTCACTACAGCCCTGCAGAAAAAGCTGGTGATAGTGATGTCTGTAAATGATGAGAGTCTAAATTAGAGTTATTGCTCAATCTGGGGGGGTGAATTTATATTTAAAGCATTTGCTGGAGTTACAGTGCTCATAGAGCTGTTAGCAGGATTAGGGTGATAAAGAGCTGCAACAGCATCCAAATATCCCAGAGTCCCCACTGCTTTTCATTTTATTGTTGTTCATTAGGGTTTCCTAAAAGAAACCTTGGGTCATACGAATTTTTGGAGAATCCCAGGAGCCACTAAAAAATAAGATCTATCCTTCAAGAGAAACAAGCTTAAAAGCGTGACTTAAATATACCCCCAGCAATTTAGTAAAACAACGACAGAAATAAAAATATTTTAGCATATCAAAAAAATTAATAAAAATATTTAGCATAATATTTCTTAATAAAATCTCAGGGTTTGGAAAAGGGGCTCATAAGTTTTTAATTGTTCAGTTGGCCAGCTTTACAACAAAAATATATATTTTTTTTTATTATGGTAAATTATCAGACACCCTGCAATTATGTGTATTATACTGAGACACTTTCATTATACATTTTAATGCAGAAAAAGTTATGGAATCATAACTTAATCATTTAAGTGATTATTGTATTTTATAAATGCTTAATGTATCATCAGGGGCATGTTCATGCTTGTTTGGCAAATGTGGTATTGATTGTTGCTCTGAAGGCCCATTCAGGTCAGTATAGATAATGACTGGGAATTTTCCACCCACGATGGTAAGGAAATTACAGTGCTATTTGTCTTTTAAATGTGGTTCTCTAAACCACTTTAATTGTGATTAAAAAAAATACATATATATATAAAAATTAGTGTTTTGCTTGCTGGGTAATCATTGGTCTACTCTGTCATTGATGCAGGGAGAATATTATTGTTGAGCTGAAATGGGAGATACTGAAGAGAAAAGGAAAAAGTGCAGAATTTTTCCCTGGGAAAAAAAAAAAAAAAAAGAAAAGCCTTTTTAGGGAGAAAACAACAACCAGGGCTGAGATAGAGGAATTGTGAAATGCTCAGGAGCACTGTACGCTTTTGTGATTTGCAACAAAGAACGCAATAAAAATTTCAGCAATAAAAACACAACATTTTAATAGAGAGAAATCCCAGGGCCACGATACGGCTTTTTCGAGGGTTTTTAAAGGGGAAGGAAAGGACAATAACTGACGAGCCAGAGCGTTTGGGTGAGAGCTGGGCAGTGCAGAGGCACTGCAGACTTTTTGGGGTGCATCAGCCGGCTCTGCAGCCTCCCAGCAGCACAGCACTCTGCTGACAAGTGTCAGGAGTGCAGGATTGTGCCAGACAGGAGTGGGATATCCCTGGGAGGAGACTCCACACCAGCTCTGAGCGTCTCTTCCAGCGCTCACTCACATGGAGAAGTTTTTGCTCGTGTCCAGCTGGAACTTCTGGGCATCAGTTCCTGCCCCGTGCTCCTGTGCTGCTGCTGGGCACTGTCAAGAGGAGCCTAGCCCCATCCTCTGGGCACTGTAACTAGGACAATTAATAGATAAATTATTAACATTTGTGTGCACGGATAAAATGCCTTCCCATCTCTCCTTGTGGTCGAAGGAGATGCTCCAGCGTTGGAAAGGAAGAAACAAGAAAGTCCTATAAATATGACTATTTAGCCAAAGATGCTAAGAATGCAGAAACTAGAAGAGACATTGAAATGAAAGCAGTGTTTGTTTGAATGTTTATAGAACAGCTTTGGCTGACCAAGGGTCTTTCTCTCTTTGTTAGGAATGTAGTTTACAAGCAGACACACCAAAGCCAGAGCAGACCCTTCTTCCCTGGCCTGGCAGGAAATGCCCCCGATAGGATTTAGAGATTAGAATGTAGTAAAACATGGTAATGTAGCGATTCCTATAGGATGTAAATGTAGAAAATTTGTATTTGTTACTAGATTGGTTACTGAGAAAGTAGAATATTCAACATAGAAAAGAGATATAAGTCATTGTGAAAGGAGAGCTCGCTCTCTTATGGTCTCTTGTCTCCCTCTCTGACTCCTGCTCTTACTCTTTCTCTTATGCTGCTCTTCTCCGATTGCTCTCCTCTCTTTACTCTCTTCATTCTTTTATCTATCTCTTGCTTCGTTCTCCTCTCTTATGCTCTTCTCTCTCTTGCTCTCTTTGTTCTCCAGCCTGCTCTGAGCTAACTCTGAGCTGGGCTCTTTCTCCCACACCCTAGATAATAAACTTCAAAACTTGACCACAGAAATCTTGCCCGAGTGCTGTCCCGACCGTTCCGGCACGCAAAGCGCTCCCACACTCCAGTGCCCTCGGCCTTTCACTGCACCCTCTCCAAGTCTCCCTTATGCTGATAGATTTTTATCCTAGCTCGTATTTAGTTTCTTTCCAGGCCGTTTACCCGTGAGGTTTAACCCGCGGCGGGTTTTATTCCCAGCCGGGCCCGGGCATGCGGCGCTCTGCCGGGGCGGCCCTACCCTGGGCACCGGGGGGGATGTTCCAGCGCAGGAGCCGCTGTGCCCCGGCCCCCCGAGCCCTGCAGCGGGCAGGGCTGTNAGGGCGAGCCTTGGCCCGAGGGCTCCTGCGGCCTCTGCTCCGGGGCTCCTACACATCCAGCGGGGCCGCGAATGCGCCATCGGGGCCATAAATACTCCATCGTGGCCGTAAATATTCCATCGTGGCCGTAAATGTACCATCGAGGCCATAAACGTGCCGCCGAGGCCGCGGTCCCGGGTGCTCGGGGCGGCCCTGCGCTGGAACGCGCCGTGGGTTTCCAGCACAGCAGGCACAGCAGGCGTTTCCCTGCCCGACGAGACCGAAGCGGGGACAAGCCGGGTTGTTTTAGGGACTCTCTGCTCGGTTTGGCAGAGAAAACGAGCAGGGCATGAGGTGCTCGGGGCCGGAGGGAGAGCGGCGCTGGATGCCGTGTGCTGCCCGGCTTATCACACACCCCCCGGGCATTCACGCACAATTATCGCACAATAATGTGGTTTTCTGCCTCCACACTGCCGGGAGATCGAGTGGATTGTGGAGCAGCTCGTGCTTAACTGGAAAGAAGCGTTATTTCAGAATAAGGGAGCAGGAAATCCGGGGTCATTTCCCAAGCCAGGAAATTCTGTGGGCTCTTCAGGCCTGCGTGTTTTAAATAAGAAGAAAATATTTCCTGGATATTTTAGGAAATACGGCCTTAATATCACTGTAATAGAAACAATTCTCCTGAATGTTTGAGGAAATACAGCTTTAATATCACCCTAATAAGTAATTTCCTGAATATTTTAAGAAATACAGACAATAGAAGCTATTTCCCAAATATTTTAGCAAATACAGCCTTAATAGAAGCTATTTCCTGAATATTTTAGGAAATACAGCCTTAATAGAAGCTATTTCCTGAATATTTTGGGAAATACAGCCTTAGTAGAAGATATTTCCAAAATATTTTAGGAAGTACAGCCTTCATAGAAGCTATTTCCTGAATATTTTAGGAAATAAGGCCTATATAAGATATTTCCTGCGTATAATAGGAAATACAGCATTAATATAAGCTGTTTCCCAAATATTTTAGGAAATACAGCCTTAATATGACGTATCTCTAACCTTGTCCTTTTTCCTTAAAGGAGGTTCACATTTCCTCGTTTCTGCACCAAGGCACTGAGAGTGGGTTGGGTTGTGTTGGTGCACCAACGTGAGAGAAAAATGTGATTTTTATCATTCAGGGGAGCCTTCAACGCTCGCTTTTCCCTCCTTGCTGCGTGCTGGAGGTGCTGCTGAGCCTGGAATTGAAAGCTGAATAAAAAGCCAGTGGCTGGGGGTGTAAAAGCTTGGGCTTGTTTTGCCAGCTGAGAGGGAGGAGGAGAGGGAAGGCGCCGGGGATTTCTGGATTTCTGTGTTTGGGGCTGGAGCTGCTGCAGTGAATGAGTCATCATCGGCCCCCAGCACACACTTTTGGCACCGTGGGGTTTTTTTTGTGTTTGTGCTTTTGGCACCGGCCTGCAAAAGTTTGCAGGGCCACAATTCTTTCCAATCAACTGCTGCTAATTCCTCCTGTGTTCAGGAATAAACAAGTGGGACAGCTGCTCCCTGTGAAAACTGTTAGTGATGGATGCAGCTGGATGGGAGAATGTGGAAAAATCAGATTTTTATTTTTTTCCCCCCTCACCTATTCTGCAGTGATGCCCCAGAACCAAATAAAAATTTACTGCTCTTCCCCTCTATCAAACTAAGCAAAATAATGGCTGTTTTGGACACCTTAAACATTTTGGATGTTTAGGGTTGCTCTCAATTAGGGTTGCTAATTGAATGTAAGAAATGTCACATAGATTTTTGCATAGATCATTTTTGTCAGTCATTAGGCAGATGGTGTCTCATTGCTGAAAGGGCTGTAATTAGCTACAATACCAAAGAGTCTGTAACCTCTTCCTGTCGTGCTGGATCATTTCTTGCTGGGATAAATCCAATACAGGATGGATCTGTAAGAGCAGGTTCTGCAAACCATGAACTGTGTAAAACCACGTAAGTGAGGTGAAGCAGAAATAAGACCAGTGACTAAACATTTTGTGGGAGGAGTTAACAAATGTGTCCGGAGGCCAGAGAGGGGCAAAAACGTTCTGTAAAATCAGCTTTTAGTGTCTCCTTCACTGTTCTCCTGTCCTCCCACTCTCAGAAATAGTGAAATTAGTGGTGCTCCCATTTCTGAAGGAGAATTCTTTGCTTCTGCAGCATCTTTCTTTTTTGAGATTTCCCTGCAGAACCCTTCAGGATAAGAGAACCCCTCCACCTTTTACATTTTCAACTCTGAATTCTTTCTTAAGAAGACATTAATTGCAAAGGCAGGCAACCAGACAGACGATTGTAAAAATATTTCTTTCCACCTTGTAACAGCTTTCAAGGTCTAAGTGATGTTTTTCAGCACCACTGGGATTATCCATTACCCAGCAGCTCTTGGTGTAAGAATCCTGCAGATTGGTTTATGCTGACATGTAGTTTAGACATCACATGGTGTATAAATAATGTAATGTTTGTGTTCAAAGGAGCAGGGTCAGTTAATGCAGTGACTGATAATTTAATTGTCCTGAAAATTACTTCAGGATTGGCTGAGAAATGGGAAGGAAACAGTAGTTTTTAAATACTGTTTTATATCTGCAATCCCTTGGAATCTGGCGATTTGCTTCCTCAGGGGTTGCCTTTGCTGGGTTTTTATTTGGTGTACATACAACAGAGGCTGGCAGCAATTAAATTGTCTGAAATACCAGCAAGAGTCTCTGCATGGATACAGAGTTTCCCGTTGCTTCTTCCTCACGTGCAGTTTGATTGCTGGGCTTTGTGCAGCCTCAGACACTTTGCTCAGCATCCTGCAAGGAGTGAACTTATCTGGCATCCTGGTGTGCAGACACAAAACCTTTAGAGCTGAGATAAGGAGGTACCACTGGAGTGAAAACCCGAGCTGACAGCCTTTGTTTATTATTTTCTTCCAAGGAAAATTGTTCTTTAGCCTTTCAGAAATAAATTACCAGCTTTTGACCCTTTCTGCAGAAGGATGATTTTGCTGTAACAGCAAGAAAATTATTTTCCTCTGGTTTATTTCCCTGTGTGAGGGTTGTAGCTTGGGAATATTGAATGCATTTCCCTGATTCTCAGGTTTTTCTCAGTATCTCAGTCTTTGCTGATTGACTTCTACCCAATATTCTGTATGTGCTTGTCAGTAGAGAGCGAGGAAGAGGAGGACAATGAAATGGAAGTGGAAGACCAAGATAGTAAAGAAGCTGAGAAGCCAAACATCATTAATTTTGATACCAGTTTGCCCACATCACATATGGTATGTTTTTATGTATTGTCCATTAAATATATGCTGCAGGGATTTGAACAGGGTTTGTATAGTTTTACGTAACGTTCTTAATTTTATTTTCACAGAACCATAAGATCATAAAATGGTTTGGGTTGGAAAAACCCAGAGGGAAAACCCCAAAGCCTTAACAGGGACCCAGTTGCAGCCCCTGGGCAGGGACCCCTCCCACTGTCCCAGGTGCTCCCATCCAGCATGGACACTCCCAGGGATCCAGGGGCAGCTCCAGGTTCTCAGGGAACAATTCCTGCCCAGTATCCCACCCAACCCTGCCCTCTGGCAGTGGGACACCACTCCCTGTGTCCTTGGAAAGACTCTCTGTCCGTGTCCCCTGTAGCTCCTTCAGGCACTGCCGTTGGATGAGCCTGGAGCCTCCTGCAGGCTGAACACCCCCAGCTCTGCAGCTCCCCTCTCGGGGGTTGCTTTGCTCAGGATGACCCCCAGATGTGTAAAGAGTCGCTGTCTCCCAACCCAGCTGTTGAANTTCCCACACTGCCCCCGTGCTGAGTGTCCCTCTTGCCGTGCAGTACCTGGGCTCGGACATGGAGGAGTTCCACGGGCGGACGGTGCACGATGATGACAGCTGCCAGGTGATCCCCGTGCTGCCGCGGGTCATGGTGATGCTTATCCCCGGGCAGACGCTGCCGCTGCAGCTCTTCCGCCCCCAAGAGGTTAGCATGGTGCGGAATTTAATTCAGAAAGACAGAACCTTTGCTGTCCTTGCATACAGGTAAAAAAGCCACGGGCGGGTCGCTGGTGTGTGCAGCATGTTTTTAGCACAGTTTCTGTGGATACTAAAGCAGATGGTTGCGTCAGTTCTGCGCTCGATAACGAGCTGAAATTGTTTAACAAAAAACATGTCGTGGCAATGGAGGTGCTTGACAGTTTTTGTGTGGAGAAACAGCAAGTGCTGATCTGCTTCCTTGTTTGAGCATCCTCTGCATTTCAGTAACTGTTTGTTCCGTCTTGTTAAAGAATAAGCCTTGACCTGAAATGTAAAAGTCACATTCTTGTTTTGAGAGCTGTATTGTTGCTTGTTTTGTGTGTGAATTAACAAGCAGTGGCAAATGTTTCACAGTAGAGCTGAGAGACAGGAGGTGATAGAAAAGTGGAAAAGAGAAAAGCTGATCAGTGCCAGAAGGAGTTGGGAATGTTTCTCCCTCTTCCCCCTGCGATTTACTATGGATTAGTTGTGTGGGAGGTGGGAACAGTTCCTGTGATGCAGTCAATCCAAAGAATGCTGGTGCTTTCAGTGTCTGCATTTGAAATGCTGGCACACTGGTGATCCCTGGGCTCCCAGAATGTCCCACCTAGACCCTGAGATAAAATCAAGGCACCTGGCAAAAAACCCCAACCAACCAAAACAATAGAAGTTGCTTCATAATGGAAAAATTATTATTGTGATTAGTTAAAGGTATTTCACCAAAAATTGCTTTTTTTGATCAGCCCAATCATGTGCAGTCAGTGCAGGAGTCTGAATGAGCAGCACTGTTTGGAGGGGGGTTAATTCATTTAATTCACCTTTAACTCTGTTACTTTTAGTAATGCACACGAGAGGGAAGCACATTTTGGAACGACAGCAGAAATCTATGCCTACAGAGAAGAGCAGGAATATGGAGTTGAAACAGTCAAGGTGAAAGCAATAGGAAGACAGAGGTTCAAGGTGCTTGAAATAAGAACACAGTCAGATGGGTAAGAAAATTATGCAGTTGATTCTATACTCAAGTCAACTTTGATTCTCTTATTTTCTATATTCCTGTTTGATAGCTGTGATATTTAGAGGCTCTTCTGACTAGTTTTACCATATTATGTAATTAATGCCTTTTTCCATTTGTAAAAGTGATCCTGAACATCCAGTAGGAATATGCTGAGTGCTCCCTCATTTTCAAGCCCTTGGCATTGTGCCCTGCACCATGGCAGTGTCACTGGCCAGAGGTCCAGGCTCCAGCATTGATCTGGGAGCATGTGACAATTCTTAGCACAATTGCTTGAGCTTCTGGAATATTTTCTGCAAGGCCTGTGAAGCATTACTCCAAATCTGTAAAGCTACTCACCTGTATCCTGCAATTCAGCATAGTGGCATTGCTTTAGAAAGAGCAGCATTGCTGTGGGTTTGGGACCTGCAGCTGAAGAAATGAACACTGCTGTTTGCTCTCTAACATTTGGCTCCAAACAGACTCTGAATGTTAGAGCTTAGGAAAAGCCCTGCTTGGACACACGGTGGCAGTGCTTGGCCAACTGCAGCAGCAGCAGCTCTGTTCCTGGGAATTCACTGTCCAGAGCTCCTTAGCAAGAAGAACATTTCCATAATTCTCAGTGTTTCTGATTCCTGAGTGCTTCTGGCACAACATAATCTTATAATTTATTGTAAGTTACCAGTTCAGTGCTGTCCCTGTGAGAAAACCAGAAATTTGTAATGACACACCCCTCGATATTTCAGGATTTCTGCTACATAATCCTGCTAAAAGTCTTTCCTTCTGGACAGCATTCTTGGTAGCCACATAACATATGCTGAGCTCTTTGTGCAAGAGGTGACCTTTGATGCTGGGATATTAAAATCTGATCAGAGTCTGTATCCTATTTCTGCTGATTCTGACCTCTAGCTGAGCACAGAAGCTTTTGTGGTTTGAAGATAGCAAAGTGCATTTCAGCTAAACTGGGGCATTGAGATGGAAGAGGTGATTATTTATACCAAAAGTAGCTTGAGGAGACAAAAATCTAAATCTGTAGTGCTGAGACTGTGGAACATTCAGCTGTGCTGCCAGAGCCAGTCTGTCTGTATTTCTGTCCACCACAATCCCAACAGATCTGCAGTGCTCTAAAATAAAAAGAAGTTCTGATGGAATGGGTTTAAATTCTCTAATACTGTGGAATGATTAAGCCTCCACAGTATAGGCAGTAAAATCTGGTTTTTAAAATGCATGTATATGAATAAAAAAGCATATAAAACCCACTTGTACACCTCATCTTTTTGTTTCCTTTGTCAGAATCCAGCAGGCTAAGGTACAAATCCTGCCTGAGCGAGTGCTGCCTCCCACCATGGCAGCAGTGCAGCTGCAGTCCCTGAGCAGGTGCCACGTGCTTCCCTCCTCCAAACCCACCTCCTGGCAGGACAGGGCCATCAGGCAGTGGTGGCAGAAGTACCAGAAGGTGAGAAGTCACTCTACAGCTTTGGTTATCCTGGTTAGGCAGTTTTTTGTCTTAATTTCTGATGGCATCTTGAGAATCAGCATCCAGTTCCATCTGTAGGGGAGGAGGCTCCACAGGGGGGGCAGATTCCAAGCTCCTGCTTTTCTTGGGATCCCACAATGGTTTGGGTTGGAAAGGTGCTTAAAGCCCATGCACCCCATGGGCAGGGACACCTCCCACTGTCCCAGGGGTGTCCAAGTCCTGCCAGCCTGGGACACTTCCAGGGATGGGGAGCCCACTGGCTCTCTGGGAAACCTGTGCCAGTTCAGATCTGTGTTTATTATTTATTCCATGGTTCTGGTCCTTGACACAGAGAAGTTACCTTGAGATCTTCTTTCTCTGTAGAGATCTTTGGAACTACCTCCAGAAATTAATAATACAGAGTCCTGGTGACTTGACTCATGTTTGGATTTGCTTTTTCCTTCAATGGTTTTGAGTTCTTGTACCCTCAAAATCAAATTAAAAACTCTATTGATAACAAAGAGCTCTTGATTCTCAGAGTTCCTGACCGAGTTAATGAGTGGGAATCCCTTTCAAAGGGGTGGGAATCCCTGTCCAAGGCTGATTCTGTCAGGTGAAGCTGAAATGAAGTGAACCCACTGTAGGAAAAATCTGAGAGGCAGCTGCAGAGCAGGGTCATTGTCCTGTTGACCTGCATCTCTCTACTGGTGTGATCTGTAAATGAGGAGAGTCGCCCTCAAGGGGGAGATTAAAATTGAATTTGTGCATATTTGCAGTGCAGTTTGAGCTCCTCTTTTGAAAAGCAATGTAGTTACATTGTGTGCTGCTTTTTAGACTTTTATTAACTAAAGCTCCAAATTTCTGTGTTCAGAAATCGCTGGAGCAAATTGGTTAATTAAGCAAGTGACATTACACTGGTGGAAGTTTGGTGGTTCCAGGGACAGCTGGTGGAGACTTAGGAACAGATGCACTGTTAATAGCACTTAAATTTTGAACTGTCTCCATTTCAGATAGATACCCTTTGGAAAGACATAATTTTTTATTACTAAACATCAGAAATACCTCTGATGCAGAGACAGGTTTTGTGACAAGATAAAATCCATGTGTTGTCCTGTTCAGAAGGCTTAGACTGAAAATGGGTTTGGAAGCTTCACAGTGAAGTGCTGGTCCTGATGGGGATAATTTCTTGTATCTTTAAATAATCAGGTCTGTCTCCCCTGTTTTAGTTGTTTTGGAAAAAAAACCCTGTCCCTAAAATCTGCTTTTGTTAAAGAATAAATTTTTGTGGGTTTGGTTTCAGAGGAAGTTCCACTGTGCAAGTTTGACATCTTGGCCCCCCTGGCTCTACTCTCTCTATGATGCTGTAAGTTCACCTTTGAATCAAACAACCTGCAGTGAGCTTTGTAGTTGTAATTGCTAAGTATGGGATAATAGAAGAGCTTTAATTTTGTTGGCTCATAATTTCCATTTTAAGGCATTTTATAGTCAGTGTAGTGTGAAAAGATCAGGAAGGGCTTTCCCCTCTGGTTGTTCCCTCCTTCCTAGAGCAAATGTCTGGGAGGGGTAGCAGAGATTCTGGTTCCTTCTGGTCTCAGAGCAAAAACAGTTAAAATATGCAGGTACAAAGTTAATTATTCTTTAATTAAAAGCTACTGTCCACTTAGGGAAAAGAGCTTACTGTACATTTTGCTTCCCTTTTGTTTTTTTCCTAAGAAGAAAACAACAATACCTATATATTTAAACTAGGCTTTTCTTCCAACAAAAGGAAACCTTGATGGAAAGAGTCAAGAGGCAGCTCCATGAGTGGGATGAAAACCTCAAAGATGAATCTCTTCCATCAAACCCAGTAGGTACGAGGATTTTACTTTTTAAATTGCTTTTTCATTTCTTACCACACCACAGCTTAGATAATCACCTGTGGTAAACAGAAACAGTTGGATTTATTTCTCTGTTAATTCTAACAGACCTGCTGCTTTCTCATTTCTAGATTTTTCTTACAGAGTTGCTGCCTGCCTGCCCATTGATGATGCTTTACGTATCCAGTTGCTCAAAATAGGCAGTGCTGTGCAGAGGCTGCGCTGTGAGTTAGATATCATGAACAAAGTGAGTAGTTCTTCTTTATTTGCCATCAGTTTGCCAAAAAAAATTAGCAGTGGCTGTTAAAGCCTCTCCCAGAAATTATGGAATTGCCAGCTTAATCCTTCCAGAGGTTGAATTTGGGTGTTCTGTTGTTTCTTCAAAAGGAAAATGATGTCTCGGTGCTGGGTTATGTTTGGCAGCAAGCAAAAAAAACATATAATAATACAATGTAATTAATAATATAACATATAACAATATTTGCTTTTGCTGGAAGTATTTCAGTGTGGCACAGCACTTTTTTAGCCAAGAGATGGTGCTAGAAGTCCAGTGTTATTAAAAAGCCTCACACTGGCACCATGATCAAGTATGATTTTGCCATGGAAACTTGTGAATTTAAAGATTGGACTAAACAGATTTTTTTGTAAATGTGACACATATTTCTTTCTTAGGCAATTCCATTTTAAGATGCTCAAAAGCTTGTTTGCCTTCCCTTCTTTCCTTTGCAGTGGCCTTGTAATGTTCTAAATATTCTATTTTTGTCTAGTACAATTCTTCATAATAATTTATGTTTTCTAAATAACAGTACTGGGTTTGGCTAATGGGAGGAATTTCACCCTTAAAAACAAGTGCAAGTAATACACATCCTGAAAATGAATGGGAGTGTTCTGCTGAGCTGATTTAAATGCCTTTTTTTTTTTTTTTTTTTTCCTGGACAGTGTCAGTGATGAATTGTTCAGTTCTACTTTGTAGAAATTGTAGAAGATGGATTAATCTGTTATAATCTCCAGGAGAGAGATCAATATGTTTTACCTATTTTTGTGAGGAAATTAAACCCATTGATCTACAGGACCCTCAAATTTAAGAGAGACTTAATGATTGCATTTGTCTGATCTGCCTTTTCTGTGCTGTACTGCAGAAGAGCAAAGGTTGTTTTTTCTAAATTAGCCTTTAGAGACCTTAAAAGGTTGGCTCGTTTTTTATCTTTGTGGAGTCAGATTGGATTCTCTGTGTGTGGATCATTTTGTGAGGGGATGATATGAAAATTATTATGTCTTTTAGATAATAATGAATGTTTAAATAAGTAAAATGCATAGAAAAAAATATCCCACATCAGTGAGTGCTGCTCAGATGAACAAAACAATTGGTGCAAAGTCTTTCCCATTGGTGGTGGAAAAGGAGAGACTGGTTTTTTATTATGGAAATTAATGCAATGATCCTCTTTGTTTCTCTTTCCCAGTGCACATCTCTCTGCTGTAAGCAATGCCAAGACACAGAAATAACTACCAAGAATGAAATATTCAGGTGAATTTATTACTCTTCATCATGGGCATCTCCTTGGTCAGAAACATGGGCACAGCAAAGCAAAGCTGGGTTAAGTCATAAAACTGCTGGGTTTGCCATGGCTCCTATAAAATTTCAGTGAATATTTATAGAGAGTTTGTATTTGAGCTGTTTTTAATAAAAAATGTGGAAATCTCAGCATTTCCAGGTATATTGGAACAGAAATTTGTGTTCAAACACCAATATATAGGTGTTCCCCAGCTCCTCACACTGAACAATTTGAAATGTAAATGTTTCACACAAAGACCTTTTCATCCTGGTATTTCTGAATAAAGTTTTTGATAGCCCAAATTTTATTTCTCAGCACTTCATTTCTGTGTCAGCAACCCACAAGAGCAAATTAAAATGCACTAATTAGGGGATATAAACAGGCATGCAGGGAAGGTTCCCATTTAAACCATTAAATGCTGTGATCCCTTTTTTCTTTTAAGAATTTGAGGTTATTCCTGATAACTGGCCCCATTCTCTGTTTGCCCTATGCAATATCTCCCATGTTTAACAACGATTACATTTCCCAAATAATTGCTGCCTCTGTCAGCCTTGTCACTGCTTTTAATCTTGATTAACTCCCATCAGCCCTCCCCTCTGATAATGGGAAGGTTAAAAGATGCTTTGGGTTGATAAAGACTCCCCACAGTTTTTCTTTATCAGTGTGATAAGGAGCTGATGGGGTAATTAAAAGCCATTTCTTATCTTCTAATCAAATAATGGATTGCAGACATCACCATTCCTGCTGTGTCAATATGAGGAACTTTTAAAGAAGGTGCTGAGAAGTTGGTGCAGTAAATGAACATTTTTGCTTACTTTTAAAGTTACATTTTCCTTGCTTTTCTTGCTGTTTAAAGTAATACACAGGAAGACTTTACCATGTACTTTCCTGCAATTCTAAGGAAATTTGAGCAATGATATTTTAAATTAGCATCTATTTTCTTTCAGTTTTCAATACTGTAATTCAAGTTACTTTGTTTCCCCCCCACAAAAAATGGTTTTTTATGCTCTGTTGAAATATTTTAAGCTGAGCTGGCAGTGTTCCCTCTGTTTACATTTGCTACCCTTTGGGGCTGGGCAATTTTTTTTATTTATTTTTTATTATTTTTCCTTGCTCTCTGACAAAATTCCTTGTGTGTTGTAGCTTATCCTTGTGTGGGCCCATGGCAGCCTATGTGAATCCCCACGGATACATCCATGAAACCCTCACTGTGTATAAAGCCTGCAACCTGAGTCTCAGTGGACGGCCCTCCACAGAGCACAGCTGGTTCCCTGGGTAAGTCTGGGAGTGTCACCCAAACCCAGTGTGGGA
>VXBS01009751.1:595967-626205 GCA_013400255.1 Sitta europaea
CTCTAACTGGTCCTGGGGCCTCTGGGCTGGGGATCAGTTTGAACAATCAGGGGCTGACAAGGGGAAAGAACTCAGATTATTTACGGCAGAGCACAGCGAGCCATCAGCCCAGATTTCTCCAGAACAGAGCATCATGGAGTCGGCCCACAACGGGGAAAACGAGCTCTGGCATGTCCCTGGAGACAGGCTGACACCGGAGAAGGCTCTGGGAGGGAAAAATGCTTGGCGAGGCTTTTTACCAGAGCCTGGAGTGCCAGGGCAAGGGGGAACGGCACGGAGGGCGGGTGGAGGAGCCAGCTTTGCCCGAGGGTGGCGAGGGGCTGGGACGGGATTCCCGGAGGAGCTGGGCTGCCCTCGGGTCCCTGCCAGGCCGGGCACCGGGCAGCGGCCCCGGCTGGGCTCTGGGTCCCTCCCGGCCGCGGGGGCAGCNGTTTTGCTCTGGTACCGTAACTCCCCAGTGCTGCTCTGTCTGCAGCGCTCTGTGGCCGGAGCTTTGGACAACACGGCATTGAAACAACCGGACACAACGGGCACCGGATTCCCAGCAATGTCTGGGTTTGATTTTCTAGGGGAAGAACAAACTGGGATATCATCAGCCTGGCTGTCGGTTACTTCTAGGCAGTCAGTCCTCACAAAAGTCAGAGAACTCTCAGACCATTGTATATAATTAATGCTCAATAAATAAAATATTAAAATAAATAAAATAAAATAAAATAAAATAAAATACAATTAACCCAGTTCTAGGCTGGAGCGTGCCTGTCTGGAGCCTCCCACCGTGTGGTCAAATCCCCAGTTCCCTTTCTCAAGGCGTGCTTCTCTCATCCTCTGCCGTGTGCCCGGGGCTTGCAGCCCCGCTGGACAGGCAGCAGCTCCCAGAGAATCCGCAGCGAGAGCACCAGAGCCGGGAGGAGCAGAGCCAGCCCCGGGCTGCCCAGGTAACCGCGGGGGGCTCGGGCTGTGCCCCGTGCCTGCGAGCTCCTGCTTTGAGAAGTCACTCGGGGAAAAGCGCCTGGGATGTGCTGCTGCTCCCTGGCTTGTGGGGCACTGGGACACAGCAGGTGTAAGGGAGGAAATCATCACTTCTGGGACGCTTTGTGCTTTGGGTTTCTGCTGTACTTGTAAAGGGAATATATTCCCTTTACCCTCTGCTTATTACTTATATAGCCAAAACATCATCAAAACTTTGTCCTGAAAACTTAACAAATCCATTTTTGTGAGGAGCAGAATCCTCTTGGAGCCTTCTAGTTTCCATCTTGACTTGTATACACTAATTTTGATTCTCTTTTCAGCAGTTTCTCCCATGAAACTGGGTATCACAGACTGCAGATTGTTCTTAGGGGTACATACATTTATTTTGATTCTCTTTTCAGCAGTTTCTCCCATGAAACTGGGTATCACAGACTGCAGATTGTACTTAGGGGTTGGGGTCTTACACAGCTGCACAAGTATAGCTTCCAAAAGCTGTGCTTTCAGTCCTAGTCTGGCAGCAAGGAAAAGAAAAATAACATTTTGGAAAACAAAGCAAGAAAAAAATAAACTGTAAAGAACAGGTTGATAATTTAGGACTCATCTGAATTACAGTAATTTTAGATGCAGTTTCAGGTCAGTAACATGCTGCACAGAAGATGTAAGACTTAATACATGCAAACTTTTAGGCAGAAAAATAATTTGCCTTCTTCCTTAGGATCTTTTTAAAGTATAGGGAAAAGAAAAATCAGAACCCTTACCTTTTGTTTTTGTTTGTTTGGTTTTTTTTGTTTAATCCACAGGTAGCCAAACCCACTTTAAATAAACCCTAGGGAGAGTCAGCTGTTGTAGTTATAATGCCTGAAATCAACACACTGACATTATTCAGGTAGATGTGAATGCTAAGCATTTGCAAAACATGAGGCTTTTAAAAGATTAAAAAAAATGTGCTGAAGTCAGTTTTTTTTTTAAGAAGAAAAAAAAAGAGTGAATGCTCTCAGCAGTGAAACTAATGAAAAGTTGCTTTTTATTTTCAGGGATGTGAGGATAATGAATTTTTACTTCTAAACAGAGAGAGAAGTTATTAGAGTATTTAATAATCTCATCAGGTAAATGAAAGGATGTTTCTTGAAGCAGCAGAGAAAGCCTGATGCCAGTAATTTGTGCAGGCATAAACGTGTGCTGTAAGGAATATTTGTCCCATTGTCTGTGATTTGCTCCATTCTGGGAGAGCTGAGATGTCATTCCATAACCCAAACTCAAACCCTGGCTCCCCAGGAATAGCCCATTAGCAAACTCCCCAGTTCCAGCTGGCCTCGTGCACATTTGGGCTGTCAGGGGAGCAGAGAGGCACAAAATGGGAATGTGGATAATGAGGGGACTTGGACATTAAAAACCCACTCTGCTGTAGCTGATGTGTCATTTTAATGAACTCAGCACTCAGACTGCATTTTGAGAAATAGTTACTGTACAGCAGAATTATTCCAGCTGTGATCAGTGGGAGTGCTTCCAGTCCCTGGGTTATTCCTGCTCATTACCATTGGAAAATATTATGTTTTCCATGTGAGCAGTGGCTGTAGTGCCCCAGGGAGGGGTGAGATTGGGCTGGGAGGGTGCATTTCTCTTCAGTAAGAACATTTTGGAAAGCTGAAGGCCCATATTTATATGAGGTTATACATGAATGATTACACGGAGATTTATTTTCTTTTTTTTCTCCCAGTAATCCATGAAACAATCTGTAGGAAAATGCTGGGTTTAGGCATTAAAATTTGTTCATTTGAATTAGAAACAAACAAAGCAGTTTCTCTTACACCCAATAATTAACAGTGGAGAATTAGCCTTGAGGTGAGCAATGACTGTTTCTTTAGAGAGCTTTAGTGGAGGAGGATCTAGACAGTAAATCCCAGTAAGCAGCTATTTTATATAGTCTGGGAGCTAAAAACATGGTTATTTCTGTTCTTGGAGGAAATGGGACTCTCCCCAAAGCCATTCCACAGGAACCTGACTCACTTTCCATCAGAACTGCTGTGATTCCATGGATGCTCTGAACATCCCCACGTGGGGGTTTGCAAGCAGCAGCTTTTCAGAGAGGGCTGGCAAAGGGAGCCCGAGGAAATGTGCTCAGTGGTATCCATAGGAAATTTAGCTCCCAAAATGTTGGAATCCAAAGTGCTGGGAAATCTCAGAATAGCAGCTCTGTGAGCCAAAATTTAGAATTAGAGACAGGGTTTGACCTGAAACCTTGGGGAAATCTTCCAAGTTTAGGTGCTAGAAGTGAGAATGTGGATTTATAACTTAAAGCACAGTCAAGTTGAGTAGAGGAAAGTTTAGTTTTAGAGCCTAAAAGTCATAGACAAAGCCAAAGGAGTTACAAAGGTTCCCAAGAGGGTTTAGGATGGAATGCTGTAAGGTTTAGGGGTTCAGAGGTGATTGGTTAAGAAAGTTCCCACTGTAATTACACCAATTAGCTCAGCATTGGTTTAATAACATAAATATCCAGTTGGCAGAATTTGATTGGCCCATAAAGCCTTAAACAGTCTGATAAGCAGAAATCTGGGGACTTCTCCACCACACTGCTGATATTTGTAAGAGATCCATCCTTTCTCTAACTCTATAATAAAGATAAGAAAAATAACCTGCACTTTGTCCCCAGACTCAGAAGTTTCTCTGTTTCAAGAAGAAATCCCTGCACACGAAATGTGAGGTGTAAAACCATTCTGTGAGAAATCCCAAACTCACACCACAAGCAGCATTTTCCTGCAGGAAGAGGAGAGTCTGTCCCTGCAAGGCAGCAGTTTCAGCCCTGTGATCCTGGGGTAGATGGTGATCCATGCCGAGGGTGTTTAACCCTTGGGCTCGTGTTCATTTTCAGCTCCTGTGAAGTGGTGACAAGGCTTGTGTGTGCTGGGGCCTGGCTGTGCCCACCTCCCAGAGCTGATGGCCAGTGGGATGGGAGCTTTCCTGCTCCTGCTTTGGACAGGACACACACCTGGAGGAGCAGGAGGTGCAGGAGGTGCAGGAGGTGAGGAGCTCCCAGCTTTGGTCCCTCTGTGTTGGGCTCTGTTCTACACGTGGATAAAGCAGTGCCTGGCGTGCCATGGGCCAGGAGCAGGGATGACCAGTGCTCTCCTGCTTCCTGGGACTGTACCCTGTCCCACACTGTCCCCAGCTGGTGCCTGGTTTGCTTTGGGAGGAAAGAAATCCCAGCTTGTGGAGTTTTCTGAGCCTTGGTGGGGCAGTTTTCCTACTGCAATGAGTGTGTGCTTGAAAACAGAACTCCTGGGCATCAAAGGTTGGAATGGCAGCAGCAGAGAGGTGGGGGCTGATCGTGGAACCCCAGAATGGGTTGGGTTGGACCCTTAAAGCCCATCCAGTTCCCCCCCTGTCGTGGGGGTGACACCTCCCACCAGGGCAGGGTGCTCAGAGTCACATCCAGCCTGGCCTGGGACACTCCCAGGGCTGCTGATGGTCCTCAACTGCCTTGGGTTTGGCAAAGAAGGGAGGGCAGGCTCTGAACTGGGAGCAGATTGATTATTTCACTGCCCTGCTATTTATATGCTGACATTTCCCCCAGCATGAGATCCTCCTGATTTCCATGGGAGCTCCAGGAATCCTTCTTGCCCTGTCATTTTACATTATCGTTCCCATCTTTCTGTGTTTTCTTCCATTTGTGCTTAATTCCTCTGTTCATCATTTTGGTTCTGCTCTCACATACAAGTTCTCGTGGCTGTCAGCCTTCTCTTTGAAAGCCCCCCACGTCCCCCTCTCCTGCAAGATGATGTGGGTGAGAATTGTTCATGCAGCTGATTGCTCCATCAGCCCTGCTTCTTCTGTGTCTCTGTGACAGTGAGGACCAAGATGAAAACTCTGAACCTAATTGTCAAGGAAATGTAATGTAACATAGCAATTTTCAAGTTGAAACTGTTGTTAAAGTTTCATTTTTTAAGCTAAGTTTTAATGAACTTTTATTTGATGGGTTCTTAGCTATTTAAAAAATTTTGGTCAAATATTAGAAATGTTTTATAAAGAGTTCTTGAGGGAATATCATATTGAAATGAAATAATTTTCTTGTATTGCTCACTGCTTGCAAACAAGTACTGCTCTATACAATCCACTGCCTTGGACATTCATGGATATTTCTGTTTTCTCCCTCCCAGCTGAGGTTTTGCCCCCTGTTAACTTCACCCTCACAGTCTCTGCATTAGCACAAGTGCTGCTACACTGGGAACCAAACCCTGCTCAGGAGCAGAACAACTCCACCATCCGCTACGAGGTGGAAATCCTGAGCCCCGTGCCAGAAGAGGTAAGAGAAAAGATAAATCAAGGCTCCTAAGAAGGCTAAATGCCTGCTGCTCTCTTTTATCTGAGCACATCTTTTGGGAGTGCAGAGATTCCCTCTGAGCCATCCTCATGGACACAGCTGTGCTGGGGCTTGCTTGGGAATCGCAGATTTCGTCCGGAGGGGAGGATGGATCCTGGCTTTAAGCACTGGCTCCCCATTGAGCTCAGCTCACTGAGCTCCCCCAATGTCTGGCTCAGTCTTTGCAGGTCCCTTGCTTTGCCTCCTGCCCACTGTGGTGTTTATTTGCTGTTTTTTATTCCGAGTATGACACCAGGAGGACTCGCAGTGTGCGGACAGCGGCGCTCCACGACGGCTTCTCGGCACGCGTGCGCACCCTGCTCCTGCAGCGGGGCCTTCAGAGGAGCAGTGCCTGGGTGGAGGGAAGCCTCCCACCTCTGCCAGGTGAGGAAACCCAGGCAAGGGCTGCATCTTGTCTTCTGCCCCAATCTACGCACCAAAAATTAATAGGTGACAGGTTTAGTTCTTCAAAATAAAAATACAGCGTTTTCCGCTCTACCTGCTACGAAAGGATTTGCTCCAGACCTTTCCCTACTGCAGTGGAGCCTGGAGAACAATCTGGAGGTGCAAAATGTCAATAACTGCTATGAAATGTTCTAGCAGTGCCTGGCTAAGGCTGAGTTGACCCAGCGTGGTGCACCTGAGCTGGGCATTGTCTCATGAAATACATGGGGCTGTGTGGCACAGCTTTCCTCACTCTGCTTGGGAATCTGCATCCTTCCACGGGAGGAGAACTGGGTGCAGTGGGCACAGCTGGAGTGGCCCAAACTGGAATGAAAGAGGAAAAGAATTGGGTGCAGCAGGCACAGCTGGAGTAGCCCAAATTAGAATGAAAAAAGAAAAGAATTGGGTGCAACAGGCACAGCTGTAATGGCCCAAACTGGAATGAAAAAAGAAAAGAATTGGGTACAACTGGCACAGCTGGAATGGCCCAAACTGGAGTCAAAAAGGAGGAGAATTGGGTGCAGCAGGCACAGCTGGAATGGCCCTAACTGGAATCCAAGTGTTTTAGCAAGGGGAACTCGTTGTGATTTTTGCAGTGATCTTTTCTCTCTGCCCTGTGCCCCTTGGCTCTCCAGGTGCTGCAGAGACCTCTGTCACCAACCTGTCCTGTGTCACTCAGGTCACCATCCCGGCCACTGTCTCTCTCCGTTGCTCTTGGCTCCCTGGCCCGGGGGCACCAGAAGACACCAAATACTTTCTGTTTTACAGGTTGGTGTTTGCTCCTTCCCCCGTGAGTTTCTTTAGCAGCACCCTGTCTCACCAGCGCTTTAATTCAGGTACGAGGCACACACTGAGGAATGTCCCACCTACACCCCGGACCGGTGGGACAGGAACACCGGGTGCAGATTTGCAAGAACTCAGATTAAACCCGGCGAGATCGACACCCTCATTGTCATTCACATCAATGGCTCCAGCAAACGTGCTGCAATCAAGCCTTTTCAGCAGCTCTTTAACCAAAATGCCATCGGTGAGTAGGAATACATTAAAAAAAAAATATCAGAAATGCGAGGAAGTTCTGTTGGCTTGAGTGGTTCTTGATGCAGGTGAAAGGATGTGTTGATTTTGTACAGTCATCTTAAGGAAATTGGAAGAAATCACTGGATTGTTTTAGCTAAATTTGATTTTAATCATCTATTTTAAATTATAGAATGGCACAACTAAAAGCTAGGGAAGGCAATTAGTCATTCTGTTTGTTAGCCAAAGCATTATTCCCAATATTAATTTTCAGCTGATTTAGTCAATATGCCTTAAAACACAGCTTTTATTGCCCTTAATTTTGCAGCCTTTCTTTAAAAGGAATAAGACACCTGGTGTTTAAGTTAACCCTGTGCAGTAAAGGAAGGCATTAGAGTATGGACTAAAAGGGAACATCAGCCATGATTGTCTATCATCTTTCATCCACACAAATCATTTATTTTCCCTCATTAGTTACATGCCTTTTTCTTTTTTGGTAAACAGATAACAGTTCTATTTTTCATGACTTCATTAAGAGAAAAAAAAAAAAATCACATCTTTTCTTCTTAGAAATCATCCCCATAACAGCAGCTGTGTTCCTTTGAATTTTTTCCATTTTTCAGTAAATTTCCTGGCTATATCTGCACTTTCTTTTTCCTGGAAATGAAGTTTTTCTAAGTGCTCTGTCATTAATTTAATACTTCTGTGGAAATTAATTTAATAAATTCCTCTTTCCCCAGTAATCTAATTTTTGAAAACTTTTAAGTGGATTTTCCTATAACTATTACCAGCAATGTAGTTATTCCTCCTAAATCCTTATCTTTTCAGTCCAAAAAGGGAAATAAATTCCATAATTATAGGTCCTACTTGGAAACACCATCAGGTTATAAAATGCTCCAGTTTTTAGTATTCAAACTTGTCTCTATAAATAACTCACCAGCACAGTTTTCTTTTTGCAGAGAAAGTGAATATTCCCAGAAACATCAGCATATCCCTGGAGCAAAACGATCTCCTGGCCAAGTGGGAGAAGCCAATTTCTCCTTTCCACGAGGAATGTTTTGAATACGAATTTTATCTCATCAACCTGAAGTCAGGTAACAAGCAGGTAATTGCTCCTCCAGCATCCGAGATTATCCAAGCTGGAATTTGCCTCCCTCTTTTCCTTTTATGTCTGCAACAAACCATCCCCAAGGAACTTGGGCAAGCAGGACAAAATTGGATTTATTCAGTCGATGTGTTCGGCTTCAGGATAGTTTTTACCCTCTTGAAAATGCTGCAGTGAGGATCTGGAGGAAGAAGAGAATTTTCCAGGAATTTTCCCTGGAATATTGCTGTGTCAGGAGCAGACACTCCTGTAAAAACAGAGCTCTCACCTCCAAACAACCTAATAAAAAGGTTTAAATTTGTTTTCTGAATGGTTGAGCCTTAATTAGGCTCTAAAATGGTTTTTCCCCACAGATGGTGAAGATCTCCTCGAGCAGCTTTAGCCTGCGGGTGGATGGCAGCAGCAGATATTCCCTGAGGATCCGGGCCAAGCACAGCCCCCTGTGCCGAGCCCCGGGGCTCTGGAGTGACTGGAGTGAGAGCATTGCTGTCGGTGAGAATTCCCAGTATTCCAGCCCTGGGCAGCAAATGCTGCTGTGAAAAAACGAGGGTCACTCCCCTGGTAACATTTAAAAATTTTAGAATTTAAAAATTTTTAAATTTAAGAATTTTAAAAGTTTTAAAATTTTAAAAATTTAAAATTAAATTAATTTTTAAAGGTCAGTAAAACCTTTTTTTTTATTATTAAAAAGGTTTAATAAAAGATAATAAGGACATGACAATAAAGCAAAAATATATGGGTGGCCCAATCTCAGAAACTCTTCTTTAAATGCACCAATATTTGCATATTCACAGATTCTCGTGATTATTTAAAAACGTTCCTTTGGGTCCCCCCAGCCTGCCCCTCTCCATTCCATTTTATTTCCATTTGTGGTCCCAGTCTGTCACAGATTCTCTGATAACAGGTGATCAATAAATTCCTTCCCTGGGGTTCTGGTGTCCCTGCCATCATCTTCATCAGGCAGGATAATCCAAGAGTGTGAACAATTTCCTGATTACCATTCTCTGAGTTAGTTACAAAAGCCTTTTGACATTACCACTTTATAGCCTAAGAAAAATATATTTATTACACTACTATTGCTAAGTCTTGTTCCTAGCAGAAATAAAAGAAACTACATTAATACAACAGAGTTTTTCCACATTATACATATAACATTCACTTTAATATTTGCAAAAAAGCCAATTTATCATATTTATAACAGTGCCTAGTCAGGAGTGGGTGCAACCTCCTGGAATTCTGATAGAAAACAGGAAAACTGGGATTTGAAGGGAAAGCCTGACCTGTTAATGCCAAGGACATTTAAATCCATTCCTTTAAAAATAAACTCCTTGCATGAGGATTGATTTTAGGTGATATTGTGAATATTTCCAGAGGTTGCCTTAAACTCGAGGCCTTTTCTTGCATTTCTTAATTTTTTCCAGGTGTTTCCCTGCCCTCATTGTGATGTTCATGCTGGAAATAAATATGGTGTCAACCATTAATCCACTGAAATTCTCTCACCCTTTCAATGCTGAGAGCATGATTTTAGATTTAGATTTTCGATTTTTAGCATCTTTTTAGCATCCCCATTGCTGGGGAGCAAATGCTGCCTGATCAGGAGCAGGTGCAACATCCTGGAATTCTGATAGGAAAAAAGGGCTTTGGATTCAATTTACTGGAATTATCTCCCCCCTGAAATGTTGGGAATAAATAAGCAATGATTTTAGCATCTTTGGAGCCTGATCATCTGCCCCACTCTGTTCTGGATTTCCTGCTTGCTGAACGAGTTGTTCTGGAAATAACAGTTTCTTTATCACTGCACGTTATCAGCTGTTTGTTCTTAGACATCCTCCTCTGCTCTTATCTTTGGAGTTTCTTCATTTCCTTGTTTTCACCTAAAAACCACTCTGTTACACTCTCCTGTTTACTACATTTCCTCTCTTGTATCATGAATTCAAATTTTCAGTGTTTTGCCTCCTTTCTCCAACGCATCCCCCTGACCTCCCCCCCAGGCTCACACAGCAAACATGGAAAATTCATTCTGAGGGCAAAACAAAGTTGGTCTTCCCTAAAAAATTATTTAAATCTCAACAAAAACCAAGGACAGGACCACTTAATTCAGTTTTTCTCATGGAAAATGGTTTTAGGGGCTCGTTGCAGTTCATTGGCACAATATTGCCACTTCTCAGCCACTTGTTCTCTCCTTCCCATCAAAATGAAATGAAATTATTGTTGAAATCAGAAATTCAGTGCCATGGAAGCTCTTCTTGAAGCTCTGCATTTCAGTTCTTATTCCAGGTATCAAGTCTTCAAAATCTGCATGTTAATTTGTGATCTGAATACAACCTCGTTAAACAGCTGATGAAATGTTTACAGGAGTTAAATTCTAAACATTTCAGATAATCTGTACTGAAATAATGCATTGAATTTCTTTTTTTTTTTTTCCCCTTGAAATCCAGGGCAAAATAAACTGGAGAATTCCACAGCCTGGATTCTCACCCTGCTTTGTGTGGCCACGTCCTGCACATTGCTGCTCGTTGCTATAATATGCAAAATGTAAGTATTGGCATTTTTTTATTACAATATAACCAAGGACCAGGAATTCAACAAGTGTGTGTGAGTGGGGGAGTGTCACAAGCTTTGCTCAATTCTGAGAAAAAGCTGAGTTTGCCAAAATATACTAGGCAAAAATAATCAGCCTTATTAATTGGCAAAATTGGTGGGGTAAGAGAGTTATTCGATTTAATCTTATACAACAAACCCATTTACTGAGTGGGGTGAATTTGTTAAAATTTGTTAAAAATCTGTTTGTCCTTTTCTTCACCTGCTTGGGTCAGTGATTTCCCCAGGAATCTTCATTTATCCCTGGTGAAAGCTGCCCAGGGCATCCCTCATGGCCAAAACCCCCAGACCCCTGGTGTTTGCTCTGAGTATCTGAAACACTGAATTTCTTTTTAATTACTCAGAAGCTCTGGAGGCCAAAATTCCCCAAATGTGCAGTGAGGAAGCCCAGCTACCCTTTGGATTTGTGTCTGTGACAGCCCAATCAGAAGTGAGGAATTCAAGGAGCCATTTAATTAGAAATTCCTCCCTGAAACACGCAGCAAGCAGCAATTACCAGTGCACAATAAACACAGCTCCCCTTAATGGAAGTGCTAATTCCTTATTAATTTCTTTAGTGCCTTTTTATTTATTGGCCATCCTGATGCACCCTTGCCTGGTTTCCTCTCTGTGCTGTGTCTCTTCAGCCAATAAAGTTCTTGTTCCAGGGATGTTCCTGGAGGATAACTGGAATTATCCCTGGGCTCTGAGCTAGCAGAGCTCTGCTCAGGGAGGATTCAGTGAGTCCCCAGGGGGTTTATGCCACTTGTCCCACCCAGGCAGCCTTGAGGTCTTGCTGGAAATCCCCAAATTCATCTTACTTACATGGTTCTTTTATGGCTTGACCTGGAGCTGGGGGTCCTGCCCTGCTCCAGCATTTTCTCTGCTCTCCCTTTGGGGCAGCAGAACCAACAGCAGTCACACTGCTCCTCCTTTTCCTGTGGACTTCTGCAAGCAGTGGAATATGACCTTTACCCCCTTTGGAGACCCTGGAACACAGACAGGGGGAGAAATAAATCCAGGGTGTAATTCTCCTCAACTAAGAGATGCTGTGCTCGTACACTTTATGATTTTAACCCAAATTTCAGGGAGCTTTTCCAGGTTCAGCTGCTTGCTGCTACCTTGGTTGCTTCCAGGAGATTCTCTCCTGTATAAAATTCCCCCTCAGCCAAAGGCTTCATTATTTTCTCTTTGCCAATGTGATGAAAATTTTACCTCCCTGCTACACTGAATTTCATGGAGCTGCTCCCCTTATTCCACCCTCCCCTGCTGCTCCTCCTCTAATCCCCAGGCTGCCCTGGGAGGATGGGGAAGTGTGAGAAGATGAAACACAGGGTTGTACCTGCAGATATTAAAAGAAGAAAAATCGAGCAGGTTCCCTAGATCACAGTTTCATTAGTACTCTCTGTTTTTACTGCTCTTGAAAATTCATGAAGTGCACTCTGCAATTCAAGCCATGGAATCGTTTCGAATTTCCTGCGATTTGCAGCCATTATAAGGAATTTCATTACAGCAAGGAGGTCTATCAATTTTTCTGTGCACTTGCAGGCATCAGGGATAAAGCCCCACTCTGGGAGCAGTGCTGCAAGGCAAAGGGGCCCTCTGGGACTGGTGGGGCAGGCTTTGCCCTTTGCTCACTCGTTGGGGTTAGAGCTCTGATAAAAACCACAACTGAAGGTTCTCCTGGTTTGCCCTCTGCCTTTAGGAGTGAGCAGCTCCTGGGCTTCCCTAGGAATAACATTTTCTCCTCCAGGGGAGGGTGGGGTCAGTAATTTGCCCTGCCATGAGGGCACTCAGAGCCCTCCACAGCCCAAAATCAGCGTGGCCATCCAGGTACCCCCTGCTCTGCTCCCCTCAGCAGGCAGCTTTGGAAAAACTCCAGGGGCAATCTCAGGGGAGGCACTCTGGCATCGAGTGAAAACAAACACTTCATCTCATCACAGAGCAAGGAGAGCTCCTTCTCCTGCTCCTTTCTCTTTATCTCTGGCCTTTTCACGTCCCAGCCTGTGGGAAGGGTGGAAAATTCAGAAAGACAGACACAGCCCCAACCCCAGAGACCCTGAAATGGGGATTTGAGGCACCAGGGTCCTGTGGGGGTGTCTGGGGGCTGAGGGGCCAAGCAGTGATGATGGAAGAAGGATGTGCCTTAACCTGTGCAGGCAGAGCTACCTGGGATGCTTTCTGTGTCCAGATCTTTAATCACATAACTGTGACTTTTCACAGTAACCTCCAAAAAAGAACAGAACCATTCTGAGGGCACCTCCCTGCAAAGACCTGAGGGGCACAGCACCCCCATGGACACACTTCTGCCTCATTTCTCCTGGGCATTTGTGCACCCTTCCTGCAATGCTGCCCTTCCAGAAGTGACCTGTAATTAATGCTTTTTCGCTGCCTCAATAAATAATTTTGATATGGCTGCATCCAAATCTTTTCTTGGCAAAGAGCACGATGAGGAACACTCCATTTCCTAGTGGCACCAACCCTGATTGGGTACCTTGCACCTTAATCAGAGATGAAATGAGCTGCAGGTGGAATGATGTGGCCTTTGGATAGAGAGCTGGTGGGGGCTGAGAAGACAGCAGTGCAAAGCTGTCCTGGCTAAGGGCACAAAGGCCTGGCCCTGAGGGGGGGAGCTGGGAAGGGTGGAGGTGATGGAGAGGATGCCAGGTGCTGCAATGCCAGTCCTGGCACTCCCCTGCCCCACTGCTGAGCTCCAGCAGCAGCCCTTCCCTGTCCCACCCCAGGGCTGGGGAGCAAACAGCCTGGCTGCTCCTCTGCACCCAGCAGTGGACAGCATTTCAGCAAAAAAAAAAAAAAGCAGACATTTCCCCCAAACCACCTCACAGCCTGTTTTTCCTCCCCATATTCCCATTTGTGGCTGTGCAATTCCCTCACAAATCCTGTGCAGCAGAGGGGAGACATCCCAAAGCTCCTGTCTGTGGGGTGAGCCCTTCCCTTCACCTGGTAATTAGGGAAGCATCAATGTCACCTTCAAGGCAGCAGCAGCTCAGCCAGGAAGGTTTAGCTCCAAGCTGATAGACAGAAAATATTATTCCTCCTCACCAGGAGAATAGTAATAGGATAAAGGTAAACTTGACAGAACTCAAAAAGCTTCTGGAAGAAGAATAGTCCTGAGAACACAAGCACTGAACTAAGCAGACATCAGCTGATGGAATAAATCAGCCAAGGCTCCATTTTCTTCATGCAGAAAGCCAATTCTTGATGCACAAAGCTCATACTTATAGGGAATATCAGAGGCACTGTGTTAAACCTGACTGGTCAGCAATGCAGTGAAACAGTTCATTGGTCAGTAAGGGCTGTTGTATATGTGTGCCAAATTTCCTCTCTCTAGATATGTTTACAGTTTTCTTTTGTGGGTTCTCATGGGACAAATCTTATTGTTTACACAGGTGCATTTGTTTTTCACCCTCAGAATAGATCGTTGTGTAAAAGGAACTTCTCATTCTCAAAACAGCTTCACATGGGAACTTGCAAACTTCTTGTTAGCTGCACTGGGAAGAAACGAGCAGCTTTGGCAATTTCAGAAAGACAGACACAGCCCCAACCCCAGAGACCCTGAAATGGGGATTTGAGGCACCAGGGTCCTGTGGGGGTGTCTGGGGGCTGAGGGGCCAAGCAGTGATGATGGAAGAAGGATGTGCCTTAACCTGTGCAGGCAGAGCTACCTGGGATGCTTTCTGTGTCCAGATCTTTAATCACATAACTGTGACTTTTCACAGTAACCTCCAAAAAAGAACAGAACCATTCTGAGGGCACCTCCCTGCAAAGACCTGAGGGGCACAGCAGCCCATGGACACACTTCTGCCTCAGCTTTGGCAATTTTAGCAGAGTGAGGCCTGATTTCATAAGGCCTTTCTTTCATAATCCTTCTACCTGTCTATGACACCAGCCAGGGGGATTGTCACCAGGTAAAGGGCAGAGGAGTGGATCTGCCCTTGGTGCAGCAGCCCCACACCCTGGGCACATCCCTGCCTCCTCCAGAACAGGCCCTGGACACCAGTTCAGGGCTGAGCAGTGGTCACTGAGGCCAGGTTTCCATTCAAACCTGCCCCTTTTGGCCATGGTGCCAGCAGGGCTGGGGACAGCGGGAGCCTCTCTGCCCCTGGGCTGTGAGATCTGAGCTCTGGCACGAACCAGACCCAAGGAGAGGTTCCCTCTCCAGCCCTGCTCTCCCAAAGCTGCCAGCCCAGGCAGGGCAGGGCTCTCAGAGGTGTTACAGGATGAGTTATCCCAGCACTGAGCAGCTCCAGGTGCTGTCAGCCACCCCGGTGCCTTTCCCTGCCCGCTCCCTTGGCACACAGCTCTTTGTGCTTGCTCTCCTCTGCCGAGCCACTGGCAGTTTATGTCCAGAGCCCAAAGCCTGAGGCAGCTTGTCCTGGCTGCCCAAAGGAGGCACATGGCAGCAGAGCCCTGGGGAAGGGCAGGAGTGGGAACAGAGCTCAGAGCTGCTCCTGCCTCCCCAGGCAGCCCCAGAGGGTGGGTGCAGCCTCGCCCCCCTCCTCCTTGTGCCCTGCTGTGCCCAGAGGGGCCTGTGAGGGCTGGCACAGCTGCCCAGCCCCATGGGGACCATCATCCCTGCCTGGGGCTGCTCCTGGAGCCTCACCCCCCAGGAGCAGCACCACAACCCTCACACCCTCCACTGCTGTTTTACAGAACCCACCTCTGGAGTAAACTGTTCCCACCCATCCCAACGCCCAGCAACAAATTCCGAGACCCTTTCCCAATTGACTATGAGGTAAAGTAACTTTTTTTTTGGTTGGTTTTTTTTGTTGTTGTTTGTTTGTTTGGTTTTTTTTTTAAACTGAAATGAATGCCTGTGTTTGCATGCTGTTTTTTTCCCTGTAAGGCTGAGAGCAAAGGGGTTCACAGAATCATTAAATCTCAACAAGATCTCCGAGACCACGGAGTCCAACCCAGTGAATTTAGCAGTTCTGAGGCTGTTTTTGCCATCCTCACCGCTGTGGTGGATTCTCACCTCGCTCTGTGGCCCCTTCCTTCACCCAGGACAGGTCCCAGTCTGCTGCAGCTCCAGATCTGGCTTTGTCTGCAGATGTTGTGTTTTGGGAAGGGTGAAAAATGAACAGAAGGAATAAGTGCTATTGTCGAGGGCTTTGTTCCTGTACACTGAATTTCGGGCACACCTGTGGCTCTGCCTTTTGTGGGGAAGTGCAGTTTGTGCCCAGCCAGCCAGAGAGCTCTGCCTTGGCAGAGACTGCAGGGACACTCCTGGAGAGCTGATTTCGTTCAGCCTAACAATTCAAAATGTTTTGCTCCTACTGTTAAGCTGGACTTAAGCCTTTCTGCATTTGCTGTTACTTCTGATAAATACATTTATCTTACAGATAAGATAAACCCCTCATTGTCTGCTCAGGGGAAGGGCAGCTCAGCAACTTGATTTTCATTTGTCCCTTGGAAAGGGGGTGTGATTCTTTTGCATATTGTTCTTACTCCGTGGTCTAGTCGAGGAAACAAGCTTAAAAGATTATCATTCAATGTTTGTTTTTAATTAAATGGTGTAAAATACCACAACTTGGGGCACCAGAACTAAGGACATGAGAAATAGCAAATATTAATGCTGCAGCTGGAAAATGTGAGCTTGCAAAGGCAGGTTCACATGCTCAGAAGCAGAACTGGGTTGTTTTTAGTCTCTTTACACAACGTGAGCTGCCCGTGGTAGGTGGCACCAGGCAGAGCTTTCTGCTGGCACCAGGGCCACAAGGCTGGAGAGGTGAGGACACGACCCAGGGGCTGCTGAGGTCACCAGGGAGGGGGAAGGTGTTTGCTGGGGACACTCAGTTCCTAAATTGGCTGTAAACAGGGGTGAGGTGAGGACAGCCCTGCAGGCTGCTGGCCCCTGCTCTGTCACCTGCCACCCTGCAGGGCTCCCAGCAGCTCAGCCACTGCTGCTCCTGCTGCTCACCTGCCCTGCACCCCTGTGAGTGCCAGGACGTGGCCCCAAAAATGGGCTTTGCTGCCCTGTATTCAGACAAATCCCCGTGCCTCCAACTGTGATCCCTCCCTGGAAGGGTGGTCAGGCCCTGGAGAAGGCTCTCCAGGGCAGGGGGGAGTCACCATCCCTGGAAGAGCTCAAAACCACCTTGGGTTTTGGATGTGGCCCTTTGTGATGGGATTTTGTGGGTGTGGTGGGATCTGACTGAGGGTTGGACCTGATGATCTTGGAGGTCTTTTCCAACCTTAATGATTCCATGATTCTGTGCCCTCCAGCTCCTCCTGGGCTCTTTGTCCTTGGCTACAGAGGGGTGAGCACTGTGGTGAGATGTGGCAAATGGGGAATTTGGGGGTGCAGGGCTCGAGGGACAGAGGATGAGCAGCTCTGTTTCAGCTGGGAGGTGAAAATCCTCCTGCAGAACCCAGGGCTGCTGAGCTCCTAAACCACGAAACATTTTGGGTTAATCCCTCTCTAAATGCAGCAGTTTGGACTCTGAGCTGTCCCCCAGCCCAGGGCACCCTCCCAGCTCCCAGCTCCCAGGGGTGTTTGCTTTGCAGAGAGCCCGGACCTGCACCAGCTCCACAGAGACCGAGGTGGGCAGCCTGGCTGAGAGCCTCTCCTGCAGTGTCCTCGACGACTCCGTGTTCTGAGAGGCTCCACCACGTCATCCACCAGCTGCAGAGGGCTCTGGCTCACCTCTCTGTGTCCCTGCCCCCAGTGGGGAGGAGAATTTGCCTCCACCAGGTGCCTTGCTACCCAACAGAAAATGCCAGCCCAAGCAGGATTGAAGTTCACGGCACAAGGGCTGTGTAAGGAAAAAAAAAAGCTTGGAAAAGAGCTAATGGGTTCATTTTTTCTGGTTGGCAGCTTAATCTTTTGTTTTACCTTGCTCTGACAACGGGAGATGCAGCTGGGTTTGGCACGGCCCTGTGGATGCAGCAAGGTGGTCCTGGCAGTGACCAAGAGGTGTCAAACACTGGGAAAAGGAGAAAAAAATCTGTGAAGCACCCAGTGCTGTCCCCCCAGTGCTGTCACCCCAGTTCTGTCACCCCAGTTCTGTCATCCCAGTTCTTTCCCCCAGTGCTGTCCCCCCAATTCTGCCACCCACAGTTCTGTCACCCCTATTCTGTCCCCCCAGTTCTGTCCCCCTAATTCTGTCCCCCCAGTGCTGTCACCCCAGTTCTATCCCCCAGTTCTGTCCCCCCAATTCTGTCCCCCCCAGTGCTGCACAGCAAGGCCACCATGAGAGCAGGGACACTGCCCTTTGCTGACACACTCTAAAGAAACTCTGAATTCCCCCTGAATTCCCCCCTGGCAGTGCAGTGCAGGGTCCAGCAGGTGTGAGTGTGCAGCCAGCCCAGCCTGGGTGGGCACAGGGCACAGCCAGTGTCCTCTGCCCTGCCCACAGGCCCCTGATCCTGCTTTGCTCCATTCTGGGATGAGGGGACCCCCTGGGATCAGAGCATGGTGCTGATCACACCAAGGCTGGGGTTTGGATCCCTGCAGGGACCACTGGACTCAATCTTTGTGGGTCCTGCCCAGCTCTGAACATCCTGTGATTCTCTGCTCTGTCTCAGGACTTCATAAACCACCAACACCTCCTGGATTTTGCAGGTTATTTAGGACAGAACTTTGCTGGTGCACCTGCTGTGCAGCTAGAGCCTGGGGGCAGAGCTGCACTGTGCCTGCTCCTTGTGAACACCCAGTGAACATTTCAGTGTAAAGCAGCTTTCCCTGATTCTTACACCCCTGAGCCAGGGGGTCCTGCTGGGATGGGGGCACCCCCAGCACTGGGCAGGCACAGCACCCTCGGGGGGCTCCTTCCCATCCAAAGCTCTTTTCCAGGCTCTGGCATCAGCGAGGGGTTTGTGCTTCCTGCCACGAGACATTAAAGCTTAAGTGGGGGAAGAAAGGAAAAAAAAAAAAAAAAAAAAAAAAAAAAAAAAAAGGCAAAAAAAAAAAAAAAAAAAAAAAAAAAAGAGAAAAATGGCATAAACAGATAAACTTCCTCAATTGCACCGGCAAAACAGAGAGTTTGCAAAAGTGAAGTCATTAAAGAAAAGTGCCAAGGAGTGCCTGGTGCTCTGGAGAGTCTGAGCTGCAGCCAGCTGGGCTCCTCCTGGGTGTGCAACTCCAGGAGTGCTGACAATCCAAGCCCAACATTGCAGCCTGGTTTTCTTTGCTCTCTCTTGTTCCATCTTAGATGAGCTGGGTTTGAGACAGCCTCAGTTTCTGATTTATTTCCCTGTGTTCTCCCAAATAAACCTCCTGCCCCAGACATTGGGCTTTCACCTCCCTGGCTGTGGCCCCTGAAGTCCTCCTGGTCTTGCAGAATTCCTTCTAATTCCAAGAAACCTCCTGTCCATGGAGCTGGGTTAAACATGTTAACGAAGAATAAAAATAGAGATTTCATCCAGCCAATAAGATCTTTGGAAGGTGCTTAAAGAAATGGAGTTTCCAGGTACTATAGCCTAAAAATAATTACAATAAATGAGCCAGTTCTCATCTGGGTGAAGCAGCATTGCTCCATCAAAATTAATGTAGCTCATTAATACAACGTTTGTGCCTCCAATGTCTGTCCTGCATGTGCTTTTAATGGATTTGAGGGGCCCAACTTTAACACTTTAAAATCAGAATTTCATTAGTAAAATCCTAAAAATTAGACTAAAGAGAATTGACTTATTGGAATGTATTATATGTCATGCCTTCAAGTGGCCTCATAAATAAGTTTTTTCCATATAACTCCATTCCCATTAATGGCAAGCTATTGTAGAGATGAATGCAATAAATTTAAATATATTTGGTGTGTCAAGTCCTTGGTATTTCCAGGATGAGTTCTCTTGGGGACAGGCAGGGCTGGGTGGGTTGGAGAGCCAGCAGCCCTCCTTCTGCTCGTGCTGGTGAATAAATCCACGCTGGTGTAAAGCAGGAGGAGCCTTTCCCCAGCCAGGCTGTGGCTCCAGCCTGCTGCCCTTTATAGCAGGGCTGTGCTGGGATCCCATCCCTGGAGAACCAAGGGGGCAGCACTGTACTCGGGTTCCTGATGGTTTGGGTTCCTGATAGTTTGGGTTCCTGATGTTTTTGGGTTCCTGAGGTTTTGGTTTTCTGGTGTTCTTTCCCAGGAGAGTGTGATAAACACGAAGGAATGTTTTTATAATAATATTGATGTTATTCATTCCTTCTGACAGGAGGGATTTCTCCTTGCTGCCCCTCTGGTTTGAGCAGTGTGAGTGAAGAGGTTTGCCTTTGTTTCACCAATCACATTGGGCTGTGTGAAATTCTATAAAAGGGAGAACCATCCTTAATAAAAGAAATCATTTTCTCAGCCTGTCTGTGTCATGTGTTACCAAAAACAGTGACCAGGATGAGGACAATTCCTGGCCAAGCTCCCCCTCACTGTCCTGATCCCTGGAGCAAAATCCTCATTCTAGGAGGAAAAAGAAACGAGTCCAGGATCCCAGGGCTGTGCCAGATCTCCAGCCCCTCACTCAGAATTATTCATTCTGCATTTTTTACCCTTCCAACCCAGCTCCCACCCCCTCATTCCCCCTGCCCTGCTGCCTCCAGGAGAGCAGCCCCAGGAGCTGCTCCTCTCCTGCCTCTGGAAATGGCAATTTTGCTTTTCTTTGGAAAAATGGAACTGTGCTTCTGGGCCAGGTGATTTTTCTGCTTCGTTGATTGCCAAGTGCAGCAATTGCTCCTTTGAAATGCAGAATGCTGCACTCACTCCTGCCCTGGGAGGGTCTGAAATGGGGCTTGGGAGGGTTCAGAGGTTCAGGCTGGGCTCCCCAAACCCTCAGGAATGCCCAGGAGAAGCAGAGTGCCTGCAAGGGCTTTGTACCCACGAGCCTGGACAGCTCACAGCTCTGCAAAACAAACCAAAATTCACCTGCTCACAGGTTCTGGGGAGCAGAATTACACCAGAGGTGTATAAATAATTTTTATTTTTTTCTGTCTTCACAAAGTTTTGATTTAAACCAACCCTTCTGTATCTTCACATCAGCAGGCTCTGAGGGGAAATTTCTCACTAGGCAAAACAAAAAGTGGAGGAAAAAGGCTCCTGGAAGACAGGTATCTTTACAAATGACAGAATATTTATTACCAATACCTTTAAAAAAAGATTACATCTGCTAGATCACCGATAAATATCATTTACACCGGGGAGAAAACTACAGAAGCTTTTTTTTTTTTTTTTAAATTTTCGTTTTTCTTGGTTTTGTGGATTTTTTTTAAAGGTTTTTCTTATTTTATTTTTTTTTACATAGAAGTAACCATATCAAACTAAGAAAGGAACACAGCTTGAAATACTGACAATATTTCTCTGGTCAACACCCCTGACTTTTACACAAGTGGAATCCTGATTATGAGTTACTGAATAAATATATTTAGAAGGTCTAAAAGTTAACTGTAATATTTTGTAAGCAAAAAAGACAAGTTACAGGCAAATTCAAGCTATCAGGAGGAAAAAAAGAAAAAAAAAACCAAAACCACTGCAGCGCATTGAAAGTTGAAAATTGTATAGAAAATTCCATTGCCTTTTCCAGCGTTATCCCATCCGAACTTACAAAATTCCCCGTAGTAGCAAACAGTCCTTCTCTTGAGAAGAATTATTCCAGTGTGGCTATTGTTGTTTTGTGGTGTGGCTCTGCTGTGCCTCCAGGTGCCTGGGAAGAGTTTCTGAGGAAACTTCCAGCAGGGAGCTGCGGGACATTCCCACTGCCCAGGGATGGGCTGGAGCCCTGTCTGGAGAGTGGAGCCACCAAGGTGAGGAGTTGTGTCCCAAAGAACGAGCCCAGAGAAAGAGCAGCTTTCTGTCAGTGGCCAGGTTCTGATTTCCTTGGAATTAATCCCCAAGCGCGAGGAATTCCCTTGGAATTCGCTCTCCAGAGCGTTGAGCTGGGCGTGCATCCAGTGTGAGCTTGGCAGGACCTTCATTTTCCCACCCATTTTGCTGCTAATTATGCTCAAGCCAGAGCAGTTTCACAGCCCCTCCTCGAACCTTGGCTACGTGTCCTGTAGTCCAAGCAAAACCCACGCGGTTTTCCAAAATTCTGATTTCCAGCATTCCCTTCTGCGTGCTCCTGCTCAGAGCTCTGGATCAAAGGTGTGTTAGAAGCACTGGGTTCCACCCAGGAGCCGCTGGAAGTGAAACTCAGCCTGTTACAATCCGGGTCAGTTCTGCCCTGTGAAACTGTTCAGCCAACTCCAGCCAAATTTGCCAAGAACAGCTTGGAACTCTCCGTCGGAAAGGAAAAAATCCCAAACAATATTGTCGTGATAATGTCGTCCGTAGCATTTCAGAGCAGAGGAAAAAAATTAATATCTACATCATATGTTAACTTTAAAAAATTCTATAAAACACTAAATATATAATAAAAAATATGCATATAAGGACATATGTAAACTGCTTTGGTAACATCGTATTACAGATGTTTTCAGTGCATTGCAGAGTTTCCAAGGAAACTTCAGACAAAGCTATATTTGCTTTGAGGAAGTACTGTATAATGCCATTCCTAAAGAAGCATAAACATTTTTTTTTTTTTTCCAGTAGTAAGATGTACTCAAACCACAATATTACTTAGTACTGGGTGTCTCCAAAACAACTAGCTAAATGTTGCTTATATTATAAAGAAGAAGTCCTCGATGTCACTGTTGTCATAAACTGGAGCGGGCTGTGAGGGAGATCATGATTGTGCTGAGGGCTGACAGGGTGCAGGCGCTGGAGGTCGATGAGCCCGAGCCCCTGGCGTAGGCATCTGAGAGGGGAGAGGGGAAAAAAGGAGCCTGGGTGAGCAGAGAGCCTCCCCTGCAGCCTGCCCTCTCCCACCGCCCCCAGCTGGGAGTTCCCTGTGCTCGCAGAAAGCTCAGCTCCCCTGCTCCTCCTCATGCCTCCCCTCCAGCTGGAGTTTTTGGGTTAATTTTGTTATAAATACATATTTTGGTGTTGGTTTTTTGCGGATGTTAGAATAAGTGTTATAGTGTTTTGTTTTTTTTCTGTGGTTTTTAGTGTGTTTTAGCTGCCTGAATAGATGTTTAATGGGGTTTTTTTTGCTGTGGTTTGGAATTTAGGTGTAGTGTTTCAGCTGCCTGAATTGATAACTTCCAAAAGAGGCCCAAGTGACTCTCAGCATTCACTGCCTATGAAAAAAAGGGACCAAAGCCCAAATCAAAAGTTGATAACAACTGAATAAAAGTGGGATTGTGTTTGACAGACCCAAGGAGTGGCCATGCAGAGCAGTTCCTGGAAAAGTGAATGTGCACAAGTCCCTGCATGAAGAACAAGATAAAAAGGGGGGGTTCCAAGACACCCAGCAGGCCATATTTAACCTTTGCTTTATTTTCCATGTCTCTTATTGTCTCTACTAAACATTTTGAAATTTTACCAGGAAAGTGAATCTCATTTTTCACAATTTCCATTTCTGCCCCCCGGTTGTCTTGGGGCTCCTCTCACAGTTCTATTATTTCCCACGCTGCCTGCTTATCATTATTTGGTATTTTTTCTCAACTGCACTGTATTCCAGCTGTTCCTTGTGATCCCACCCTGGAGGAGCTGTGTTCCTGCTCTGTGACCACTGGCCTGGAGCTGCTGTGTCCCAGCTCCCCTTCCCTCTCCTGTGCTGCTGATTAAATTCCTCTGCATGGTTTACACAGCCACAGCAGGGAGAACTCTGCTCTCACCCAGGTTTTTTGGTTTTTTTTTACATTGCTGTAATTTTAATGCCACATTCCTGCATTGCAGAGGCTCCTGATTTAATGCAGCTTATAAACTGGGACGTTATTAATGGAAGATGGGACACGGAGATTTTGCAAAAGCCACGTTGTGTCATAAAATACTCCTTGTGTTTGTTCTTCTACACCACCTCATTTCCCTAAATAAATATTGATGCATCCAGCACACAATGGCATGTGGCTGTGCAGTGGCCTTATAGATTAGAAGCCTCTGCCTGCTGTGTTTGGTTATAGTGACCTGCAGTGAAACAACACATTCAGTGCATGGAACACAGAGGGGACACCTCTGGAGACCTTAAACACAAACAGAACTGCTTAGGGAGGCGTTTTTATGGCTAAATCTTGCTTTTTGGGGTGAAATCAGAACTGGGGAGTGGAATAAGTGCTGGTGGCACAGAGCCCAGTCGCTCCCATCCTTACTGGAGATCTTTGGGATCCGGATCTGCTCGCTGCTGCTGCCGTCGCCGCCGTCGCTGAAGGGTCTGATCTCGATGATGTAATCCTCGTCAAAGGGCAGGGACAGCTCCACCGAGGTTTTGTTTGTCTCGATGACAGACGTGCTGCTCTGCCTGTTCCACCTGTACAAAACCTGCCGAGGAGAGAGCGAGCAGGGGCAGAGAGGGCAGAGCTGCTGTGCTCAGAGCTGGGGCTGCTGCTCCTGCCCTGCTGCCCCTGCAGCTCAGGCAGGGTCTGGGCACATGGGGGACACGGGGGAGATGCTGGGGACACCAGCACGGAGGTGGCAGGGGGGTGACACTGGCAGGAGGGAGATGCTGATCAGCAGCACCCAACACGGCACCAGTACCTGCTGGAGCCCCTCAGGGGAACCTTCACCTTGGGCAAGCTACAACAAACCCCTCTAGAAATAAAATCTTGGTCCCTGCTGGAACCCCTCAGAGGAACCTTCACCTTGGGCAAGCTACAACAAACCCCTCTAGAAATAAAATCTTGGTCACTGCTGGAACCCCTCAGAGGAACCTTCACCTTGGGCAAGCTACAACAAACCCCTCTAGAAATAAAATCTTGGTCCCTGCTGGAGCCCCTCAGAGAAATCTTCACCTTGGGCAAGCTACAATGAACCCCTCCAGAAATAAAATCTTGGTCCCTGCTGGTACCAAGAGAAACCTTCAGCTTGGAGAAGCTACAACAAACCCCTCTAGAAGTAAAATCTTCTTTATAGAGGTCAGAAACTCCTTATTATGCTGCTTCTGGAAACTGAGTTGGGATATTTGATGCAGTGCCACCAATGGTTTCCCAGAATAAATGACTTTTGTGAATGCCCTTCGGAGCTGTGGGAGTTGTACTAATTTATATCGTAAATTGTGACGTAAAATACAAGATTTCTAGGCAAAAAGAAATAAAAATAGGGAATATTTTGCTATGATTCAGGAAATAAATCCATGTGGTTGTGCTATTCTTACAGTAAGTTAAAGGAGAATGTTTTAGAAACCCTCTAGATGCTTTTCCAGGGTGATGAGCTTCTCTCTGCCTCTTTCAACTGACTCCTTAATTTGCATTTCAAACCTAAAATATGTAGTGAAAAGCTGGTCCAGATTGCTGAGGTTCATCTGAGACTTGGACTGAACCCTGAGGAATTACTTATTTTTGATGAGCCCATCATCCAGGGCAACAAAGACACTTAAAAGTTGGTGCAGGAATCGAGGGGAGCTGGCACAGGCTCGCCAAGCTGCTGGCATTCCAGACTGGGAATAAAACATGGAGCATGGCCAGGTCCTTCCCTGCCTCAGGCTCTGCTGGGAAATGTCTGCACGACTCCAACCCCAGGGCAATGCTTTTTTGGGCTAAATGAAACCCTTGTGGATGGTGATGGAGCTGAATTCTTCCCAAGGTTTCTCTCTAGTTAAATTATGTCCTATTAAAACTGCTTCTAATGAGGATTCTCTTTCTCTTCCTCTTGGCTTGGCTTTCTGAAGGAAATGGGAGCTATTAAAAAAAAAAACCCATTTGATTTATCTGCAATTAAGGAGCCAACTACAGCCTTTGGGAAGTTTCCATGGAAGGCAGAAGCAAAGTCCTGCAGGTGAGAGCTGCTGGAAAAATGTGCTGACATCCCCAGGGCATGGCTCTGGTTCTGGGAGAACGCCCCAGATCTGACCTGGGAGATCATGCAGGGACTGTGGAAATACTCACTTTGTAGCCTCTCACTTCTGACTCGTTGTCCAAGGCTTTCACCTGGTCCCAGTTCAGGATGATCTTGGAGTCGGATGAATTCCACACGATGTTCCCGGGGGGCTGGCTCGGTGCTACACCAAAAAACAGACAGCTCCATGTTACTGGGGAGAATCAATCCCAGCTGGGGCCCTGCCAGTGCCAGTGGGGCTTGCACAGCAGGGCTGAGCCTGCCCAGAGCTCTGTCCCTCGGGAAAGCAAAGGAGCTGCTTCACTGATCTGTGTCCTCCAGGTCACGGGAGCTGTGACACGACATGGGGCTTTAAATGAAAAAGGGATTCAGTCAGTTGCTCAACATGCCAGAGACCAGAGGGAAAAAGCCCTCTTGAACACTGAGATAAATATTTCATTTGCCCACACAGCTGTGATTTCGGTTTTGCATGCTCTGCTTACTTAACACCGGGAAGAACCTCACCAAAAAAAAATTAAATAAAAAGGCTGAGCCTGGCAAATCTGCACAAAAACCTGGCAGGGAGAAGTCTGACAGCTCCTTCAGACTCGAGAGAGCTGGGAAATTGTTGGAACCCTGGATATAGAAGATTTCAGGCTTTTTGTGCTGGTAGGGACTGATCCTCAAAAATATTTGACCTGAGGCCATGGAAAAGACTTCCAAAACTGAGTGATAGCACTGAGAGTGTGGAATTAAATAGGTGAGAAATTTAGTATTTAAAGTTTTAGGATCTAGTAATATATATGTAACAAAATGGAGGTTTCAGGGCATAGGTTAGTTCTTCTTCTTCTTCACAAGTCTGGGTGATTTTATGCCACTGGTTGAAAAAACCCACAGTGCAGAACACTGGTAGTTATTGAGTTAAAAGTAAAAATAAATTAGTTGGCATCTCATAATTAGGTAATTTAAGCTTAAAAAGACCTTGAAGACATAACTCTGGGCACACTGTTAACTTAGCCAGCAGAAGCACTCACTGCAACACAAACAAGAAACCACAAACGCCGACGTGCGAACAAGAACTCGCGCTCTCAAACCTGACCCTGAAACAAAACCCCCAAAGAGATAAAACCCCCGAGAGATAAAACCCCCAGAGAGATAAAACCCCCAGAGAGATCCCCACAAGAAATGAGAGAGGGGAGCAGTGCTGGCCCTGCCAACACTCACGTGGCTTTTTGGTGGTGACGTTGACGGCGGCGCTGGGGGGGCCGGTGCCGGCAGTGTTGTACGCCCGCACGGCCAGGTGGTAGAGGGCATTGCCCCGCAGGTTGCTGACCCTGGTGGAGGTTTGGTTCCCCACTGTCCTCACCCTCTTGGCGTTCTCCTCCTTCTCGTCGTGCCGCCAGCAGCGCACCTGCGAGCCAGAGCGGGGCTGTGGTGGTGCCAGAGGGGCTGGCAGCACCCCTGTGCTCCCAGCTGTGGGAGTCATTGCAGGGAAAAGGGTGGTGGGAAAGCTGCAAAAAGCAGGTCTCAGAAACAGCAGGGCACATGTTAGAGCTGCAGTTGTGAGTTTGGAATGTGGGTAAGTAACTAGAGGACAAGGATAGAAAACAACGGTGTGAGTGTTAAAGTTTGGTGAGCAGAAATTATAAGGCTGCAGAAAAATGTAACTGTCAAGATGTAGGAAGTTTTAAGCTTAATAATGGGGCACTGTGCATTGTATTCTAAGGCTAACAAACAAGCAATTGTTTTAAGCATGTGCATGTGTACTTTTAATGGCTGCTGTCAGTGAGCTTTTGCTTTCTGCTGTTGGCTGATAAACTTTTAAAGTGCATTGTAACACAGAGCTCAGCATCTGCTGCTTGGGATGCAAGGTGCTGTCCTCTTCCTATTGTCTCAGTCATGGAATGAGACTTTTGAACAATAAAACACAGCTCGAGTCGTGTCCCTCAGCATTCCTGTGCTGTTTGTGCACTGCACACACTGCAGTGGCTGGCACAGCCAGGCACAGCTCCTGCCCCCTGCCACCAGCCCTGCCCAGTGCCCCCTCCCCAAGCCTGGCAGCACCTTCAGGGAGGGCTCCAGCAGATGTGGGGAATAGAAAAGCTGTAAAACTGTCATAAAGCTGTGGGCAAGCAAATCTCAGAAGTGTGAGGAAGATAAAGTCAGCAAGGTCAAGAAAAGCAATAGAGCTCTGTGCAATATCAAGTACAACCTAGAAAATATGCTAGGCTAAATAGCAGAAATATGTGTGCTTAATAATGGACTGTTAGCCATTGTCTGAGACCCTTACAAGAAAACATTGTTAGGAGAAAGTGTATATGAGCTTCTAGCAATTGGCTAAAGCAACTGTCTGTAAAGCTTTAGCACAAACAATTGGCTGGAAAGTTTTTAAAATGCAATGTAACCAGGAAATCTGGGTTGGCTGCTTTGCTGTGGCTGAAGCTGCATAAAGCTTGTTAAATGAGACTGATAATTCTAATGGAATAAAGAGCTTCAAGACAGCCATGCCAGCTGTCCCTGTTTGTGCTTGTAAATAGAAAAATAAGTGCTGACACAATCCCACACAGAAAGGTGGGATTTTTAACCTTGTGAGAGAAGTGAGGGATTTTTAACCATGTGAGAGAAGTGTGGGATTTTTCACCATATGAGAGAAAGGTGAGATTTTTAACCTTGTGAGAGAAATCCCTGTGCACTAAAGAGGCAAAGAGAAGCAAATCCCCTTTAGGAACACACCCGTGGCAGGAGGAGGAGCACAAGGACATCTCTGTGTCCCCTGAAGGCTCCTGCATCCTGTTTGCCATACCTCATAGCCCTGTATCCTTCCTTTGGGCTGGTTCTCCCACGGGGGAGCCCAAGAAACTTCGACGTCCGAGGCAGAAAGGCTTCTGGCCAAAACAGTGGTTGGGGCTCTCGTTGGCTCTGGGCAGGTAAAAATAGAAGCAAGACTTTTCAATTCTGTGTTCAATTAGTCCCAAACATCAGGGGATTTATCTTCCTCATTGCACAAGGAAGGAAGCAAACAAATGTCCACGTTTCAAGCGATGGCCTGTCAGGCTGTGCTGGGCCTCTCCCTCAGAAATAATAAGATGTCATTACTAAACTCAACTCAGGATACCATGTACTGTAATTAGGACAAGTGGGAACATTTTCTAATCAGTGGACATTAATTCATACTAAATCTCTGCTGAATTCTTCCCAGATTATGTATTACTTTTCCATTAATATCAAAAGATTTCATTACGATTAACGTTATTTTAATGACTATGGAAAGAATTAATCATGCTTCGCCGTTTATTATAAAATCAGAGCAAGGCTGAGGTATCAAAGGATGTGTCAAGGTGGACACCAAACCCTTTCAGCATGGGGGGGAGGAGAGGAGGTGGGGAGGGCTCATCTCTCCTGATGCCTTCTGGAGGCTGAGCTGGAGCAGAGCCCAGCCAGAGCCAAAGGATAAAGCAGGGATTTATTAAAAGGGATTTATTAAAATTATTATTAAAAGGCCTCACTGGGCACACCCGGGCAGCACCAAATCCTGGCTGGGCCACACCCAAGGTGAACCCAAAATGGACACAAAGTGGACAATTGGCCACGAGGTCCCACACTTTGATCAGTTCTGGTCCATCAGCACAGTGGAGTTCATTGTGCAATCACAGCTCCAGCTTATGAAGCTCCATCCTCTTTGTTTTTCCTTCTCGCTTCACTGTTGGTTTTGCTCTTGGGCCTGAAAGTTGTCCTTAGTCCCAAGCTGGAGCAGGAATTNTCCTTGGTCCCAAGCTGGAGCAGGAATTGTTTCATCTCCCTACTCTGAGAAGAGAGCTCAGCAGCACTGAATAAAAAACCCAGAACCACCCACCAAAACAGCCCAGAATCGAAAAAAATATAAAATCTGGAACTCACTACCTTCCTCTGCCGAGTAGACCACGGTGACAGGGCTGAAGGAGCCCTCGCCCTTGTTGTTGTAGACGCCCACCTTGACCTCGTAGGGCGAGAAGGGCGGCAGGCTCTCGTTGCGGAACACGTAGCGCGCGGCGTCGGGCGAGGCCACCACGGTCTGCATCCAGCTGACGGTGCCCAGCGGGCGGAACGCCACCACGTAGCCAAAGCCTCCCCCGTTCTGCAGCTCCTCAGGCACTGTCTGTGGGCAGGGACACAGGGGATCAGCACACAGCCCGCTGCTGCACGCGCGTTGTTGCCTTTGTTGTCTTTGTGTTAAGGGTGTTGAGGTGTTCGAGTGCGGCCGGAGCACCCAGGGTGGAGAGGGGCTTGTTCTTGAAAATCAGCCTGCTGAGTTGTTTGGGTGTAATGGAGTCAGTGCTCATGAACTGTGAGATGAACAAGGATCATGTTTGCATTCCTTTGTGAAAAGAGATCACCTGATGGACTGCTCAAGTGACCCGTGGAAATGGAGAGGTGGGAACTGCTCTGTCCAGACACTGAGAGATCCGAGGGCAGCAATAAACTGGAGAGTTCTTTTCTCCTTCTGTGCCTGAACCCCTGCTGTGTGTGCTGTGCTCCCTCTGTACATCACAGTGACAGGGGCTGGAACACAAACCCTGGGAGGGATGGCTGGGGGAGCTGGGGGGGTTCAGACTGGGGAAAAGGAGACTCAGGAGTGACCTCATCACTCTCTGAAGCTCCTGAGAGGTGCTCAGGTGGGGCTGCTCTGTTTCTCCAGGCAGCACTGACAGAACCAGAGGCACAGCCTCAAGCTGCACCAAGGGAAATACAGGCTGGATATCAGGAAAAAGTTTTTCACAGAAAGAGTGATAAAATACTGGAATATTAAAGTAAAAAAGTGATAAAGTACTGGACTCCACACCACTGGGGAGGTGGTGGAGTCACCATCCCAGATATATTTTTAAAAAGCCTGGATGTGGCACTGGGTGCCAGGGTCTGTCTGGTTGAGGTGTTGGAGCTGGGTTGGATCAATGATCCTNTCTGGTTGAGGTGTTGGAGCTGGGTTGGATCAATGATCCTGGAGGTCTCTTC
>VXBS01009752.1:0-47875 GCA_013400255.1 Sitta europaea
TTCCAGGAGTGACAGTGCTCGGCGGGGGTGGGGAAAGGAGGGGTGACTGACACACCTGGGAAGGAATGTTCGGGGGAGGAACCCGGGGTAAATCGTGATATCACACCGCAACAGCAGGGTGTAGCCAGGAGGGGGTCAGTCTCTTCTCCCAAGTAACAAGCAACAGGACAAGAAGAAATGGCCTCAAGTTGCACCAGGGGAGACTTCAATTGGATATTGAGAAAATTTCTTCACTGAAAGGGTTGTCAAGCCCAGGGCAGTGGCAGAGTCACCATCTCCAGAGGGATTGAAAAGTCATGTAGATGTGGCACTCGGGGACATGGTTCGTGGTAGCCTTGGCAGTGCTGGGAGAATGACTGGACTCAATGATCTTAAAGGTTCTTTCCAAACTACGTGATTCTGTGATTCTGTTCTATCGGAGATGGAGAAAATAGGAGAGGACATAGGAGGGACCCAATACTTCTGACAAAGTCAATGCGGAATCATCAACAACTCTGTTGACATTTAAAACCTTAGAAACTCTCTGTGTTTGTTTATTCATGGCACAGAACACTTTTTAATCTAGAAGGTGGCAGAGATACAGAAAAAATGTACAGTGTTTATAAAATACTTTTCCTCTCCTCTCCAAAGATTAACTAGACAGAAGAGAGCAACTCATATAAAAAACAAGGGGACAAGATCAGATTTGATCCAAGTGCTTTATAAAGTGTCTCGTTTTGGAGGAGATGTGGGATGATCTAACCAATATTTCTCTTTCAAAGATTAACTGAAAAAAATTAGTTTTCAAAAGCATTAATATCACGAAGCAAACAGCAAAACATCTCTTAAAGTCTGTGACACGAAGATATTAATATTTCTTCTGCGAATAACTTTTTAATGTCCCTCCTGAGACAGCAGTAGGATTGGAGCAATGTTCCCTGATTTCACAGTAATTTTACACTTTTGCCTGCTCCCCCCCATGCCACAAATGCTGGCAGATCCCTCCACAGCAGTGCAATGTGACAGAAATTCCACAGGGTAAACGCTGAAGAGCTTTTGTAACACCAAGCTGCTCCCCAGGAGATATCTCAAAGGAAAAGCCAGGCTATCCTGCAGAGCCCTGTTCCAGGCTTTCCATGAGTTAAGATCTATTTTATTTAAAGGATCACTAATTAACAGTTATATGGAAGAGAGAAACTTTAGGGAAGTAGTGCTCATGTCTAAAATGGATTCTTTAAAAAAACTTACAATATTTAACAAGGATATTTTGAAGGAAACATTTCATCAGTTATTGTTGTTGCATTTTGCTGTCTAAACATCCTACTCTGTACTGTCATCATGCTCATTTTTCAGCTGTCAGTGCCAGAGACATGCAAATAGTGAAACAGCAGCATGTCCAAATTAGTTTATATAATCATGAATAGAGAAGACTAAATAAATTAATAAGAACTATGTACCTGGAAAACGTATCTCTGTATTTTTCCTATTCAGAATATACTTGAAAGAAGTTTAGGATTTACACAAATTAATTCACATTATGGCTTTCTGTGGAGAATTTCCAGCTTGCAGTCTCATCTTGAATATGCCTTCATTAGGTTTTAGCAGTTTGTGTTTGCAAGAAAGGCTGTGGCAGCACTCAGTGCTGCTGCCTGGGAACAGGGAGAACAGCATCACATCTGGCAGGGATTTGGCCTCAATTCTTCTGTGCCTCTGACATCATGCTGAAAGATGATGAGAATGTGACAGTCTTTTCCTGAAGCCCAGAGGAAGCTCCTTCCCTTGCAAAAGTTAGGAAACCGTGGGAAAGAGACTGTCTATGGCTCACATTCTTGGGTACCACCTAGTGGCACCAGCTTGGTTAAGGATGGATGCGGCTGATTCACAGAGACACGGTTTGGTTACCAGGATCCTGACAGGAAGTTTGTGTCCTTGACAACTGATCTATCAAAGCACATCAAATGTGACCAAAAATAACTGCAGGAACCTCCTGAAAAGAAACAGGGCAAATATTCACTGATATCACACGGAAATGTTTATCCCAGTGGAATCACAATAATCCACTTCCCTAATTTTGTTGTGGTGGTCGCTGGATTATTTTAAGTCTTTTTCTTTAAATTACAACCACTTTAATAGAAGCTGAGGAACTTTGAGAGTTTGTACCAGTTTCCTACCACAGGTGTGTTGCTACCCCCATGGAGAATATCTCTCAACTAAAAAGGAGCACACCAGACTGTTCCTGTGGGTTTGATGGTTTGGTCCACCAGCAGTATAAACTATTTGCAGACAATGCAAAATGCCTTTGTTTTATAGATTCTTTCCCCAGCGTCCAGAATGAAATGCATATCACTAACCTATTAAGTACAAATCGCTTAAAGATGTAAATTTTTTATGACTTGCTAAATGTTAATGTATGACTTGTAAAATGTTAAAGTAGTAAATAGCATCTTTGAGCTCATACACACTAAATTTCATTCTCTAGCCCTGAGCATTTAAGGTAACAGTCACAGGGTATTTGTCAGAGAGATTTCCATAATCCTCATTTACTTTAATTTATTGTTGTTTAAAAAAAAAAAAAAAAAAAAAAGATAATTAAGAGTTAATGTCAGTAGAATAGAAAAATAGGCCTTCGTCAAAGGATAATGGTCTCCTACTAATAGGAGACTGTTGAGACATTCCCTAAGAATAAATGTTATGAAATATGAAACACATGATACAATACCACAATATGTAATTACAGCTACTTTATGTCAGCTGTTCTGAATGACTCCAGAAGATGTTATCAAAATCTGATTAATGTTTCCACATTCGATACTTCTTGATTTATTGATGTAATAACCAGCTGAGAAGGTCTCCTCACAAAACCAATTTATTTAAAGTTTGCCCCAGAATCTCCTATACAACCTGCCACCCATCTGCTAGAAAATTTCCTATATTTAGAATAATATACACATAAAAATGAAAGCCACCAAGTGGAATTTATTCTGTCTGGAAATATCAGAGGCTGATATGGTTATTTGTTGAGAAGGGAGCAAGCTAGTTTCCAGAGAATATTGATGAATGGTCTCCAGATACACAGCAAAGAGCTAAATTCAGAGGTGTGAAATTAATGTGACTGCACCTGTGAAGACTAGCCATGAATTTGTTCCAAAATGATATATTATGAAAATGTGGAGATAGCAAAGATACCAAAGGCCTTGAAAGAAATACTGCAGTAAATCATGAAGATCCTAGCATTAAAAAACCAAACAAACAAACAAGAAAATGCAGGTGCTTTTTATGCCTCCTTTGCTTAGCTATTTCCAAGTTATCTGGGTATTTAGCACCAAATTTCGATTCTGCTATTCATGGAATATATTAATTTTCAGGGGCTGTTTAGGAATTGGTTCTTGCTGTCTGTACAGCTTCTCCCTTCAGGTCACAAGAGAGTAGCTATGCTAAATATTTCCATCCTGTAGAATAAAGAGTATTCTGTTTCAGTTTTTAATAACGTTTTGAGATCTATTCCAAGCGTGATTCATTTAAATAAAAATCAATAGGCTTAGCTCCTTCTTTTGAATCATTTAAGACAACATCTTTCCATTGGCTCTTCATCAGGGGCCAAATTCTGACCTGATTTATGCTCTAATTTACACTGCAACCCATTGCCTTTAGAGGATCTGCACATTGTGTAAATTAGCACAGATTTGACTCCAGGGATCTTTTGTAAGTGGCATAAATTAAGAACAGGGAAAATCTGCTCTCTTTTAAAACCCCATAAAGGTCAATACAAAATTGAGAACAAGACACAGCCCCAAGTCTCTTAGTTAAAATGTATTAAAAGGTTTCAGGGAGCAGTTTTATCCTCCCTGCCTCAATCTGCCCTCATTCTCCCATCCCGTGGTGCCTCATTCACATCCACCACGCTGGGACACTGACAGCGAGATGAGTCTGGTTTTGCCCCCCAGAGGATCAGATTTTGCACACTGTGTTGACTTCTAACTTGGCTGATAGCACCTGGCACCAGCTTAAGGCACAGGTGACTGTGGCTGGAACAATCTTTTTAATCGGCCGCGGTCCCACAGGCTGCAACTTCCGTCCGAGGGAAGGATTTATGCAATTACTAACCTGGGCATTTCATTACAAGAATTAATATTTGAGGACATCTGAGACTTATTCTGGAAGACAACTGCATAAAAAATTTAGCAGTACCAAGGAGCATTATTTCTTCTGGTTTTCCTTTTTTCTTTTATTATTATTATTTTTTTTTTTTTTTCCCTAAGGTGCTCTTTTTCTGGCAAGAGCACCTTTTCTCCCCTGTACCAGTCAATGTGGAGGGACAGGGATATTTGTGGCCAGTGCAGAATGTTGAGCTCTCTCTGGGTAATCAATCACTTCCCCTTGGTCACCAGGATAGTCAGGGCAGGTTGCCTGCTGCCATTTGTGCTGACAGGGGCATTTTGGCAGAAGCAAGAGGGACACTAAAGGTGAGATGTCCTTTAGCACTGCACAGCATACGACCTGCATGGAAAGATTGCTTGGAATTATTTAGGGTTTTCATAACAAGCATCAGCTCTGTTTGCCTGTAAGACCATGAGTCTCCTTCACAAGGATCCTCAGTGCTCAAAGCACTGCTCAACTGCAGCATTTCCACCATTTTTATAAGGAAAAGTGTGTAAAAGATTCACTCTTCAACTGTGATGCGCAGTAGTTTCACACATCTAGATTCACCATCTTGGACTAAATTAATATGCCCTGTGAAAATAGGTCCTAGTAAAAAAATTCACATGAAGCCACAGATTGTGCATTAGCTTCTTGTAAGACAATTGATATTTTCACCTTTTCTTTCTGGAAGCCCTGACTGCAGTGTATATCATGAGATCCCATCACTGGAATTAATGGGATGCAGGAAATATTTTGACTGGTATAATCTAGGATTCATCTAAAACAAGAAGTAGGGGACCAGACATCAAAACTGAGATTAAAATTCAATTTACTCAGGCTGCAGAGAACGAGGCTTTCTCATATGTGAACGAGCACAGCAAAGAGCCCTGATGGACTGGGCTCTGTGATGTGGGCAGAGATAATCACCGTGGGGTGAGAGGGTTTGCACAATCTGTGGATTCAGAGAGCAAGGAATTCTTTTAGGCTTTCTAAGGAGAACTTTTTTTTGCAATGTTGAGAGAAGCACTGGGTTTATTACTCACTCTTGGTAAGTGATGCAAATGAATGCAAATATTTTGTGTGGGCCACAGTAGAGAGAATTTTACCTTTAAAGAATAAGATAAATTCCCTTTTAATGCCAGACATGAAATTAAGTTCAAGCACCCAAGGCACTCTGTATATTGACAAGTTCACAAATGCAAAATACCACAATGGGCCATGTGGCTCCCAATTCTATCTCTGGTTCTCCAAGAAATAATTTTCAAACAGAATTGAGAGGTTTTGTCCCTTTCTGAGTCATGCTTAACACTCCACCATGCCTGGCTTTGCAGGAATTAGCCTTCAGAATTATTTCAGTGGGTGCAGAGATCCACTGTAGCTATGGTTTCCATCATTTGATGCATTAATTGGTTCCTCTGCAAACAGAAGTCAACAGCAATAATTGTGAACATCTCACTGCAATACCTGAGCAGTGGATCCATGAAAATTCCATATTCCATCTACACATGCATTCGTAAGGAGCGCTGTTGTTGCAGGGAGCAGCTAAACAATGAACTGGGATTAACCTCTGCTTGTGAAGTGCTGCCATTAATTTTGGCATTTACCATGGAAATGCTTCTGAAATTTTACAGATTTGAATAATTCTATTGATATTTTCCTGGGCTTTTTGATTAGTAAGAAATGAATTATCTGAACATTCTAGAGTCATGAATACACAAGAGATGAGGAAATGTGACAATACCTTCCTCATTAAAATGGGCTTTAAGGCACAGGACATAGGCAATTAAAAAGCCAATGTAGCTAAACTATTTATAACTACCTGATACTCTTTCAATCACTTTATCTAACATTAGGCTATTTTGAAAGAGACATAAAATAAAACCCTCAGCACACTTAAATTCACTGACTTCAAAAGCATCAAGATATCAATTTTACTCCAATTTTTTAAGGAATAAAAATTGAGTGAGCGATTAATTAATTAATTCAAGTTTAGCTTTTCAACTACACTAAGACTCATTTGGTTTCAATTTCCCAAGTTTTCCATCTGGGTTCATTTTCTGAGGTGAAATTCATTTTCATTTTACTGGGCTCTATCAGAGTGGATTTTAGAGGTCTCTAACTTAGATAAATTAGACATGTGTAAAAATTGGCCAGAGGATGAATGGGACAGGTGTTGGGGCTCACATGTTTATAACAGTCTGAAAAACAGTGGGTTTTACCTGCACCTACTTGGAATTAAAGCAGGAGCTATTTTTTTTTCCCTTTCAACTTTGATCACTGTGAATTTCTAGAAGCTTATTCCTCATTAATATCTTTAAAAAATAAAAAAAACAGACAAACAAACATTGACCCCAGTTTTATGCAGAATATAATTCAAACAAGTTAGGAGATTAATTTTAGGAATAGTAATTTTGACAACACATTTCATTCAATTAAGGAAAATTCAGATTTGTTATTAACACTTATAATTCATTCATACAAAGTCAAGGTCCTTTTGGCCTCATGGGATCAAACCAGTATCAGATATTTGATATGGAGAGATCAGCCCTTCCTGAGACAAAATACACACAAAAAAAGGATATTAAATACATCAGCTGGGAAGTAAAGAATGAAAAGTAATGATCGTTGCTACAGAGTAAACACAAAAATAAAATTCATTGGATTAGATAGTTAAAAAACAGCAACTCCCACCTGTCCTAAAGTGCAATAGGATGCCTACCTGTACTGGCAAATGTATTGAATTAATAATTAAATTTTATACAGTAATTCTTGAATTAATATATGACATAGGGAAAACCATAGAAAGTGAAGAAAACCTTTTAAAAAGTAACAAAAAAGGAAAGACAAAAGAGTGAAATCTTTGCAGTAGGCTGGCTACTTTTAAATCAAAAAAAAAAAAAATAAAAATCCAAAACTTGGTTTTGACTTTAGGCAAACCCTCAGCAAAAACATCTTCAGAAAAAGTCAAGAAAAAAGAATCATGCGGTTTAGTTAAAGAATACTACACAGGAGATAATTAGAAAGAATAAGACATATTTTTAAAAAATCAAATCCAAATAATAGAAAGAATAGAAGCCAGCATGAGCCCTGTCAATTTAAATGTGACAGCACGGTCAGGCAGACCTGGGCAATGTGAACAGCTCTGCAAGGAGCAGGGGAAGGATTTCACAGAGCTGAGTTAACAGCAAGAAAATAGCTGCAGGAGCTATAGGTGCAGAAGTGGTGTGGGAAGTCACTACTCACTCAAAGTCAGGAAAGCCAAAAAATTCCAGGACATGTTAGGGAAGGCACAGAAAGTGAAAAAGCAAAGTCATGCCATGCTGTGTCACCTCACAAACCCACAGTACTCACATCCTGAACAAATACTGGAAATATGTGGAGTGGAAAAGTTTGGAGAAGATGACTGGAGGTTTAATAAATGGGATGGCTTCTGTGTGAAAATAAGCAAAACCTGTGGTCTGGACAAAAATGCCTTTTATTCTGTTCTCCTGCTCATGGCAAAGGCTGACAGCATGTAGTCATTTGGAGTGCTGGCTCTGTTAATCAATTACTATTTGTTTGTGTGATGCCAAACCATTGTTAACATAAAAATCAGAAGTGATGCAAATGAATTTTGAATAGTTTATGCCATAGTTTGGGCAGATTTAGTTAATTTGTCAGATCCATGATTTAAAGAGACTTTACATTGTCAAGTGTCCTCTGTGCTTTGAATTTACTTTTTTTTTTCACATCTGCATCTCACTACTATGCAGTAAGATGCAGCTTTCCAACTCCTCTGCCTCGGCCACTTTGAGATTAGATTGCCACAAGGTCTCCCCAGGCAAATGCTCCTTCAGTCTCCTGGGTAGGAGATGGAATTGCAGAAGGCACATGTGATGCTGAGTGCTATGAGTCGGGTACAAGTTTTTCTAATGGCTTCTGACTTGGATCTGGGTTGGAATTTTTTCATCTACAATTCCCAAATGCCACTTGATCTTCCCATAGGAAAGGCTGCAGCTTATCCTGAGAGAATCTCCTATAAGACAGAACCCCTTCAAAAGCCATTTTCAGTGCTCACATTCATTCAGGACTTCCTGATAATTTCCATGTTTAAGAACATTTAAAGTACCCAGATATTATTCCTCACAGGTAACAGAGAGAAGGTCTAACACAGATCCCTTTGATGGGTTTGTATTTATCAAAGCAATGCTGATATCACAGAGATATTTCAGGGATGTTACATTCCACACTTACTCTGCAAACCAGGATGGTTATGCCTAATGCAAATTAAACTACAGATTACCCTGAAAAGAAGGCAAACAGCTAATGGAATGAACATTTTATTTAACAACATCTATTCTGCAATTTTTAAAGCTAACCTCTAACCCATCCTTGGATTGCACATCCCCAGGATCCTGTCACACGTTGGTGAGAGCTCCATTTGTCCCATGTGTGACCCTTATATCCAACATTGCTGCACTGAGATCCTGTGAGAGAAAAGTTGATTTTAATCTACCAGATATTGTATTTAAACTCGTGAAAAAATAAGTAAACCCATTGCTTTCTGACTAACATTAGATAATCAAACAAGAAACAGAGATGATACAATTTAGTCAAAGAGGGGGACATTTTGCAAGCCACAAGTTCTCCCTTATAACAGTTTTTATAGAGCTTCATTTTAATTTTGTTTCCAAAAAGCAATAAAGCAGAAGTTGTTTTTACAACACAGATAGAAAATTGATTAATTAAGTGTTGGTCATTATCCAAGGCTATTTCAGAATTTCTAAACTCCTGCATATTTAATAGGAATTTTGGTTTTATTTTTAATAAAAATCCCCATAAAAAGATTAATGGTTAACCTGCTGATGATTTACATATTGCTATGTGCTATTATTTCTACTACAATTATCCATTATGTTCTTCTGTTTGCTCATACTTAAAAGTCAAACTCAGAACATTTTGGTCCTTTTTTTGCATTGATTGCTCTTTTTGCTCACCTTAAGTAACTACTGTGTAGCTGAAAATGAGACTCTGAATATAATAGCATATTGCAAGCAATTTACTGCTTATACTGCTTGTTTCAACTCTTTTTTTTTTTTTTTTCATTTTCTCGGTTTGTTTTTTTTTTTGACAAGAATGCAATTTGCATTTTCTTATTAATACTGATAAGAAGCCGGACATTACAGTTATTGGAAACACAAGTCAATTTGGTTTGCCCTTCAAACAAAATACTCTTTTGTTACGAGACTTGGCAGCTCTGCTGTGCAAGATTGATAGGTCTGGATGCTGAATTCTTTGTAACAGAAAGGTTACCAGCAAAGACTATTTATACTAAAGCTGAGAGTGAATCTGATGCTACCTGCAGGTAATTTTTTTTTAATTAAAAAAAAAAAAAAAAAAGAATATATCTGTGAATTTTAATTCTAAGTCCTTCTGAAACAAATGTGAATTTTAACCAGTTTACTCAGTGTACAAGAGAGAGTCATTGCAGAGGAGTTCTTGGAGCGATGCTGAAGCACAAAATACAAATGCACCTTCTGCAGGAACAGCACACAAATTCTTTTTAAGGGAAGGGGATTTTTATATGCAGTCCAGCTCATGGGGGGTTTATAGCCAAGGTCACATAATTTTATAGACAATGAAACCAGTGCCAAGCAGATAATAGGCTGCCGTGCTTAGAATATTTGTTTTTCATAAAAAATGCAAGTAAGTGTCTTTACTTTTCTAGCTAGGAAACTGGTTTTTGGGTTTTTTTATTTCAAACTTTGATACAAAAAGGCTTTCCCCCCACTTCTGTACCTGTTGTTGTTCTGTTTTGGTCTTTTTTTTTGCTTTTTTTTTTTTTTTGTTTTTCCATAATAAGGCTTTCTTCTCAATCTACATCTAAGAACATGATTTGAATCAGAAGCAATAGCCACTTAGGTGTCTTAGTGCTTTTGTTCTTCTTTGTAATTGAAAACTTCAATAACAATATTTTTATGTCTAAAAAAGAGGTTGAGAGAGGAGGGGAAAGAATGAAAGGCAGCACAAAAGAGAATGAAAAAGAAAATGGAACAGACCATAAAAATATTTTTTTCTTTTATTGTCATTATTATTAATTCTTCCACCTGAAACTTAGGTCCCAGAAGTACTGGAAGAAATATTCACCTCTGAATAAATGTCTCTCCCTTTCAAAAGAACCCCCTGCTACCACCTTATCACTTTGAATAAAGAAAAGTCCCCATTTTTGGTTGTTTTTTGAGGTTTTTTTCTGCATTCAAGCAGGAATAATACAAACATTGGTCCAAGCCCATTCCCTGTGATAACACAGTGAGTCTGGCCACTGAGATTTTAGGATTTATATTTTGCAAGACTGTATGGATGAGGCTTTCCTCTCAGTAAAGGATCCAAGTGTGATAAGTGAACAACTCAGGCTTTGCATGCACATCTTACAAGCAGGTCATTTATTAGAGTTCAGCCTGGGCTGTGCCTCACCACGTGGTAAATGCCTTTATTGATAAAGATATTCTTTTTATTTAGAGACATGCCCCTGACAATGAAAATAAAACAAAAAGAAGAGATGCCACACAGTCCTTTGGTTCTTAAAATAGAGTTTGCTTCTAACTTTATAGAAACACATCAGGGCTTGGGGATCATATGACACCAATTTGATTTATATAAACTCCCTCCACTGTTTGTCTTTGTAGGTTGTACTAGACTTCAAGGACGGTTTTCATGTTGGAATGACAGAATGGCAGGATTCAAGTAAACAGAACAGTCAGGGTTTTTTATTTTCTTCTCCTATTTAATATAATTGCTAGTTTTTTTCTCAGAGTGACCCTGAAAGTCATCTCAGTGGTAATGAAATTGAGCTGCATAAAAAAGCTGTCTGATTTGAAGAAAAAATTAAAGTTCCAGTTTTTCATAGGTAAGGAGCCCTTCACAGACTGACAATTTGTTTTTAAATTGACCATCTCCAACAGAATGGATGCCTTTATTACAAAAAGCACTACAGTTTTCTTGATGAGTAGGTATAGAAGAGAGAAATATGTCTTGATCTGCCATGTTTAGTTAACTTAATATCTGTTTTCTAACTTCACCACTGCTGCTTATCCTCCCAGCCAGCCAGCTCAGGGCTGCTCCTACTCCCTCTGTCCATGAGTCTTAAAGGAGAGGTTAGGAGAATTCCAATGGAATACACTGTACATATAACCCCTAAAAGGAAAATTAAATACTTCTTATATACATAATCATAGAATCATAGAATAGTTTGCGTTGGGAGAGACCTTAAATACCATCTCACTCCATGGGCAGGGACACCTTCCACTATCCCAGCCCCATCCAGCCTGGCCTTGGACACTTCCAGGGACTGGGCAGCCACAGCTCTGGGAACCTGTGCCAGGGCCTCATCACCCTCACAGGCAAGAATTTCCTCATGACATCTAATCTGACCCTCCTCTTTCAGTTTAAAACCATTCCCCTTTGTTGTCCCATCACCATCTGCCAGTGTAAAAGTCACTCGGCAGTGTTGGGCACATGGAATGAGAAAACACACTGAGCTCAGCTCAGCTGATTAATGAGTGTCCATGGGATAGTCCTGCAGAAGTGGGAGAGTTCAGAGAACCCAAGCAGGGCAGGGGGAGCTGGGATGGGGACTCTGTTTCCCTGGAGGTGTGGGCACTCAGCTCTCACTCCAGCAAGTTTGCTCCACATTCACTCTCTGACACTGCTTTACTTGGTGCATTCTGTGGCCACCTTAAAGCATTAAAGCATTTCAATATGGATAAATCTGTGTTCTTGGAGGAACAGCACATGTTGCCCAGCTTTCATAGGATACATCCAATTAGATCTTTTAGGATATTAATTGTATAGGCTACTCTTTCTACCCAAATTCTCTAACTCTGGGAAGAAGAACTATGGGCCTTCCTCCCAGTTTCGCTGCTGTTATTTCTTTACAACACTCCTGAACCATTCCTGGTCTATCTTGTTATTCTCATGTCTGGAATTTTAACAATCAGAAAGTCTGATGCTCTTCAAACTGAAGCCAAAGGATGCCTCACTGACACCATAAAAATCAGATATAAAATGAACTGGGCCAATTATTTCTAGGTATTTTTCTGCCTTAACTCTCTCCCAGCATTAAATTTTCATTTTAATGGAAAGCAGATGAATTTCAGTAACACAGCCTGTTTGCTTTTGGGTTACTACTTCAATCTCTGACAGTAGTTGCTACATATGCTGTCTCTTCAACACACCACCATACCCACCAGTTACTCCTGAGTTAAGTTATATCCAGTAATGCTTTTTTCCCAGTATCAATAGAAACATAAAGCAGAATGGATAGCTAGACGTAGGAGTCAAGATTTTGATTGACAGTGAAGAGCAAACAATATTTCCAGCTCAATAAATGTCAGTGAGCTATTGATAAGTAAGATAAACTGTAATAATCTCTGGAGCAGAACATTGTACAAGAATAGCAAAAAATAATACATTAAAAAAATAAAATCCTAAAAATTTAATTTAGGTAGAAGAAGCTAAATCAACTATTTGAAACCTTTTCAGCATTTCTGCAAAATGTGGTTCACAATTCCAAATGAACAGATGTTATGGAAAAAGGAAAAGTAGAGAGCTTGTTTTTATTAATTCTGTAGATGTAATGAAAGGACCCAAAAGAAACACAGAAATATAAAGGAAGAAAATGTTCATTTTCTATTCCTGAATTAATATTCATTTCTTATACCCACAATATTAAAAGAGTAAATTTAATCACCACATATGATATGTCTAATATTATATCTGGTCTAAATATACAAGCAATAAAGCACATAATAGAAATCACTAAGGATCCAAGAGCTAGAAATCACTTCCAAGACTAAGACAGAAACAATATAAAAGGAACCATGCACAGAAAACTGTGCATGGAACAGATTCCAAACTGTGTGTGGAAAAGGGTTTGATGCAGTTGATGAGGTTTACAGGTGGATATATTTGGGATCTCTGGACACTCATTTCCATAGTGCATATATTATGTGTCTCCAAAACCTGTTGAATATTTTCATCTATATAACTTTCCTTCCAGGGCAGGGCAGATGGGAAATATAAAACATCGATTTCTTGTGCCTAGGAGTCATCATGTTGTCCTCTCATTAATCAGGGGTAAGTCCAGTCCTAGAAGATTACAAATTTTGTAGACTATCCTTATATTTTCAGTCCCTAGAGGCCTTCTCAGGGAGCATGGCAAACCAGAAGTCAATACTTGGACTTAGGGAGACCTGGATGAATAAACAGGTTATCTCTCTCCTTTCTAAAACCTGTCATGCTGCTCCTCTACTTCCTTCAATAATCCAGAAGGATGAAAATGAACTAGTTCAAAATTTTAAAGTGATTCTAAATCTTGAACTTCCATGTGATTTTCTAAATTTATTTAGTAAACCCTTGATTTAAGTAGTGGATTCACACTTTATTCTCAAGCTGAGAAACTGTTTATATTTTCTCCCAACTTGCATAACCACTTACAGACAGGAAGGCTTTGGAGAATGTTCTGTGCCTGTGAGGAGGTAAGAGGTAAGGTGAGTCTGACTGGTGAGTTTTTGATATAGAACAAATTGGAATGATGTTTTGGGGATAAGAATATATTATTTATTTGGTAACAGAATATTTTTGCACAGTGTAAAAGGATATTACCTGCTTGCTCCATGTCTAGTGGACAAAAATCTATAAGGAAGTAATAGCAATTAGTCTTTTAGTGGCACTTTATTATTTTGGTTGATTCAGGATTGGGATGCATCTAGATCAAGGCTTTAAAAAGTGTTTTGTTGAGGTTTCTGTTTGCTTGTGTGGTTTTTTAGGTATTTTCTCAAATATTTTGTTTCTTATAACACAATGTCAATACTTAGGAAGGAAATTTTTCTGGGAGACACAGAATGCAGATATTTAGGAAGAAGACCTTCTGAATCATGAATCTCCTAAAAACTCAGTGGCTGTACTTGATTTTGACCCACAACAGAATATGCTATAGGGTCACATCAGATGTTTCTCTGCAGCCTAAAAAGGTTACTTTGGTCCAGGCCTAGTTTGTGTTTAATCCTTTCAACATCTGTGTGACATTAAGAGTGCATTACAGCCTATGTCTAAAAACAAACTACAAAAGGGAAGATCTTTCGCACTGCTGAGTGCTCACTGATTTCTAGTGCCTCCATTTTGGGGAGGAAGGGATGTGCACTCATCAGAGGCATCTAAAACTTGTTCAGAGATGTCGAAATTACTATAATCAGCCTCCACTCATAATCAGCTTCAGTGAGTAAGTATTCAGCTAATCTAAAAATTGATCTCAAGAGTGTCTCCAGCCGCATGCTCAAGTGGGACCCGGAATGAGGGAGTGCCCTTGGGACTCTGGGTTCACTGCTCGGCCAGGGAGGCTCCAGCTCACAGGGAATCAACCAGCTCTGCTGCAGCCTCACCCTCCAGGAAACCCTGTCTCTCAACTGAGACCAATTTACTGCCATGGGATCTGCTCCAGGCCCTCACTGCAGGCTGATGCAGAGACAGCCACTGAGTGTGTGCATGAATCTTGGGGGCTGTGCTTGTAACTGGGTTCTGTGCTCAGCACCAGGTCTGCAGTGCCTTCCTTTAATTCAGTGAGAGTAGGATGAACTACAGGGTTCTTCCCTATAGACAAATCATTAGAACATGGTAGTCTGACAAGAGCCTGATATATTCTTTCCCCACTTGCAGAAATGTTACATTTTTAATGTGCATTTTTTACTAATGAAATTACCATATTTTGTCTCCTGTCTATTCACTGTCATCAGCCTAGCACAAAATAAAATAAAGGAATCTAACAATTAGGAATCGGTGTCTGGGAACGATGTTGCCTTGACTGAGAGCTCTGGAAATGGCATTGTCATTTTACAACAAAGAATAGCAACAATTTGTTCAGTGACACTGAAAGGCCACCTACGCTCTTTTACCTCTCACAACATTGATTTGATGGGATCCATCTCAAAGAAAGAGAGAAAGTAATTTTAGCTATGAAATTCTTGCCTTTTCCCTTTTCTGCAAGGCTGGCCACCGGTGATTATACGGTGTAAACACCTCTCCATCATCACACAGGCTGTGAACATCAGCAGTGAGCATGGAGGATCACCTGAGATGGGGTAATAACAGCCTCCTCTCAGCAACAGAGATGACCAGATTGAAGCAAGACCTCCAGTGAATTGCACCTATACAGGACTGAACATGGATATCCATTCTGGGCTGCTATTAATTTACATTAAGGAAAAAAAAAAGAAAAAAAAAGAAACAACAAAAAAAAAAGAAAAGTGTTGGACTGACCAGTTTCACCTTTCTCCTTGTCATTTAAGATAAAATTACCTAAAGCCTTTTTCTTAGCCATAAATTTGTCAGATTTCATACATTTTACATTTTAGCCCTGTGCAAATAAAAAGATGGGGACATCTGTTACACGATTAAATCTTTCTTATCCTGTTACCTATCCCCTCAACTATTTTCTGCCTGCCCAGTTCCCTCACAAGTGTCTCATGCTTGCACTTTTCCTCTTACATACTGAATGACAACCATGCATTGATATGGCAATAAAAAATCTCCAAAATTAAATCCCCTTCAGGCTTTTCCTCTGTCGTGACAACTTTGGGAAATCATCCAAAAGAATGGAAAATTATTTGGATGAGGAGAGGCATGAAAAGTGTATCTTTAAAGAGAACAAGTGTGTGTAAGTCCCATGTTCTTCCTCTTTTCCAGCCTTACAGAACTGCCTCCTTTTCAGAAGCCTTTTCAGAAGCTTTCTGGCCCCATTCCTTGGGAAAAAAAGGAAGAAATAGGGCTAAGTAGCCACACCCTGACTCCCATCAGTCCAAAAGGGAAAGTCTAAAGGGATTTCCAGCCCAAGAGCCCCAAGCCAGGCCAACACCACACTGACCACAACACATCACAAGGGGAGCTAAATGAGATATGGGGCATTGCCTGCACAAAATTAATTACTTCACAGACTCCTTTAATGCCATCATTCAATCAGTTTGGGGTTTGCTTACATTTTTAACGACTTTTAAGTAATTGCCAAAGTTATCTGAGGATGAAGGTGCACATGGAATATTGGTGGGGGTAGAAAGCTTCTCCTGTCCTGGAGTCTCTCACCATATGGAGCTCTGAAAATTAAAGATTTTTGTTGTCTGTGTACTGTGCTATGAGTTATTTGGGTTCCACTGAAAACAAAACAAGAAAACCAGGTGGGATTTTTGCTTCTTCCTCCTCCTTCATTCCCCATCCCAGGAGATGGTGGATGCATACACAGTCCATCCTTATGGACTCCTCATTGGAAATATTTCAGTTCCCTTGATCATAATATGTTTCTTGTGCTCTGTTGCATGTTGTTGTTCTTAACTAGACCAGAAAGTGCTAATATATTTTTTTTATATTGCTTTTTACCACGGTGACTCAAGGAAGTCAGGTTCTAGAGGAGTTATTTTAAATTTGACTTTAGAGGACATTAGATAGAATCCTGAGTTCAAAACACCTTGTTATGCCATCACAGATACACATTTTGGTACTCACTCTTTGAAGATACCATAAATGGCATAGACAATTTTTTATTCATAATTTACTGTTGCAGCTGATACACTTGGATTTAACTCTGCCTTTTCTTCATGGAAAAATGCATTCTCTAAATGGCTTTGAACAATTTTTAAGTATGAATTTCCCAAACAATATATTGGGACAACTGGTTAATTAGACCTGACTTCTTTATCTTCCCTCTTCCAAATTTTGCTTTCATGTGCATGCTACCCTGGGAATTATGTTTATTTTTCAGTGTTAATAATATCAAAACTGATAAAGATATTCACAAAAGCAGCTACCAAAAGGTGATGTTCCATGTTTATCTTGCATTTCCTCAGATGATTCTGGGTACTCACTAGAAACCATAAGTCCTGAGCTAAATTGCTGGCTTTAACTACAACCACAATGATGTAGAATTATGGAATTATAGAATTACAGAATGGGTTGGGTTGCAAAAGTGTTGAAGCTCATCCCATCCCACACCCTGCCACGAGCAGGGACACCTTCTGCTACCCCAGGGTGCTCCAAGCCCTGCCTAACCTGGCCTTGGATACTTCCAGGGATCCAGGGGCAGCCACAGCTTCTCTGGACAACATGTGGACTGATTCTAAGTTATTGTGACAACTGTTATCCCTAAAAGTTATGAATATTTTGGAAAATTATGCATTGTGAAAGGAACTACATACCCAAGACAATTCATTTGATCAATTCCAATTTCAGTGTTATTGACTGTATATTCCTGGGGAACAAGGAAATCTATATATCAATAGTTGTCATCTACAAACCCCACCAAATTGAATTAGTGTTAATTCACATTTCATTATAAAATTATTTTTATCAATCATCTCGGTGCTCTATGTAACAAAGCCTACAGTGCACAATGAAGAAATAATGCCAGGAAATTAAATCAGGAAAACTTACAAAATACATTATCTAGATTAAACCTATGATTCTGCAGATATTTTAATTCAGCATGAAATTGACCCACAATATTCCAAAAGGGAAAAAATTGCAGTTTGATCGCAGAAGTACCCAGACTAGTAGTCTCCTTTGTTTCATCTCCTTCTCTTCACAGGTGATAGGTTTGAGGGATGACAGTAGATATATATTTCCCATATCTTCCTGAGCATCTTTCAAAAGCAGACATGTATAATAATAATAATAATAATGCATTTAACATATTCTCACTGATTATGTATTTATGTATAATTTTATATATAATATTTAAATATATATTATATAATTAAAACCTGATGACCTTTAGGGTTTTTCTCAGTTCATAACCAGAAAAACATCCTTTCACAGTACTGCCCACCAAGCCCAAGTACCTGCAACTTCCTGCCTTTGACACATGGATACATAAAGACCAATGTTAATTCCGGTTTTAAAGGAGTTTCCATCTTGTTCTATATATAGTGATTGCACTGGCTCAAAGCTCCCAATTTCACCTAAAATCAGCTCTCAAACCTTTCTGAAATTCGAAAAAAATACGACCTTACACACCTTAATTTTCTGTGAGCGAGTCAGCAAGGAGTCACTTTACCCCTGGTAAAAGCGGGGCAGGCACAAGCAGTCCCGTCTCCTGTTGTCCCCTCCTCTTTCCTTGCTCCACGGAGCTTGGTGGGATTTCTGAGAGTCAGTGAACTCGGGCTGCTCACCAACCTGAGCTCTTCCCTGGGAGGGGCAGGATTCCCTCCACCCCCCTCTTTTATTTGTGTGGCCACTTGCGCAAATTCATTGTGCAGTTGTGCACTTGAATCCTTTGTTACAATGTTTTGTGCTGGAAAAGAAGATCTGGGAATGATTTAACAGATCCTGGTGCCTTCATGTAACCACTCTCACGGGGGCTTTCATGGGCTGCCCCAGCCTTGCAAAGACAAGCACAGGGCAACTCCTGCTGCCCCAAACACACTGCAGAGGAGGATGTTACAGAGAACGATGTTGCAAGGATATTAGAGATCACCACCTCCTGTTTTCTCAAATATAACTAAATATTCTCTTGCTCAAAATGTCGTGAAAATTATTCACAGTGGCTTTGTTTGCACAATCCTGTTCTCTCAAAGCCCTCCTCCATGCACACACACGCAGTCTCTGGAGGGTTTTTTTGCTGACCCCTCCCTGCCCAGCAGAAAAGCATTAGAGGCACCGCTGCTGGGCACACAATCAATCCAGGCTGAGTTAGAGCAGTTGAACAGATTATACTTATTAACCAAGTGACTGCAGCTGACTTCGTACACACGTTGGGCTTTTTTTTACAATGACAAGTGCAACACTTTAGCTTAAACCTCTGTGGAGGTGATTTAAGTAAGGTCCGCTGCTTTATGATTTGGGCTCTGAAAGTGCACTTCTGTGGTCTCAGTCAAATAACTTAATTTTACCCCATGATGTTTCAAATGCTTTCCTCTTAAAAAAGGGAAAACATTTGTTTGACATGAAGGACCATAAAATAATTAAAGATGTTTTTGTTAACTGCTTATTTGAAATGCTGAAAGGAGATCGATATGCTGATTTGTGTGAGCAGATACTGATTTGCATGAGCAGATATCTGAGAATGTGAGCAAAGTGTTAATGTTTTTTCCAACTAATTATTACCCACTGAACACTGAAAAAAAAAAAAAAAGTCCTACAATTCACTGAATATAGGAGTATACAAGGCCTGAAATTCCCTTCAGTTAATTCAGGCAATTACTGCCAAAAATTTTTTTTAAAAAGGCCTGAAAGCTTCATCATGATGGAGTCACTGCTGTTACCAGCCAGGACAATCTGAAAACTATTCAATAATGGTAGTTTGGGTCCAATTTGAAAAGTAGCCCAAGACAGGAAGCAATTTTCTTATGGCATAAAACACTTTCAGATTACAAAAGTCCCATTCTGGGGTGAGAGAGAACCAAGAGGTTTCAGAAATTTTCACCATAAAGCAAAATTATAAAAATTCACTGTTGGAGGTGTTCATACAAGGTGTGACCGAGCCAAGCTTGGCTCTTCCCCTGTCTGGTCTAGGGTTTTCAGGCTCCTGGAGATCAGTGCCTGCCAGCCTGCTGCATATTCCTCTGCTGGTCTTCTGCTGGATGGGGCTGCTTTTCCCAGGTAAATAAATGGGGTTTGTACAAACACATGTGTAGGGGTGAGGAAAGGAGGCTGAAGAAGTACTTAAAATAATGGCATGATCCTGTTTCCAGGTGGGGACCATGACACTTGGAAAGTCTTTATCACTGTGGCTCCTCTTGGTATAAATGCTATTTGGAAAAGGAATTTTGGAGTTCTTAAAGATCTGATGGTTCTATACCCCAGTGGGGATACACGCTCAAATATTTGAGGAAGGTTGTGTTCAGGTAGCTTGTGTCAGACAAAACCAGACATAGTTTTCTCTTTATATTACTGAAATTAGTATTTTCACCTCCAATTTGTATAAAATTTTAGGCAAAAGTTTTCTCAAAACCATTGCTTTCCCATAAAACACTTTTCTTTGTGAGTCAGAATTTTCTAAGTAAACATTCTGCTAAAAAATAAAAAAATCCCATCTGGGTATACTGTAATTTTTTTTTACCACCAGTAAAATTGGTGGTGGAAGTTGTTGCAAGCTGGAGTCAAGCTTAGAAGACCATTGTCAATATGTAAAATAAACCATTTAAGCATAAAGTCTGCTACATGCTGAGGTCATGGTGGACTGACTTGACTTATATTTGCTTCAGAGAGGCAACAAACTATTATTTTTCCCACCTCCTGTTCAGTCAACCATCTCAGCTCCTATTGATTCCAACAGAGATTCACTTGCTTTAAGGTTTGATTTGCAAGTTATACATTTTGCATTTGACCTATTATCAAGCTACATTTTTACCCATATTCTCTATTTCTGTCCATGCATTTTAATCCAAACAAAATTTTACAAAGGAATAGGGCATCTAATTATATATATCTACACATTAAAAACAATTATCTTTCTTATTCAAAGCTAAATCAGAATTAAAATAGTTTTTAAAGAACAATTTTTAAACTGTTCATAAAGACACTTTTTTAAAAAATCATATTGATCTTTTCTATATCATGATCAGAAATAGAATTAAAATCAGTATCCTTGCATTCATAACTTAGAAGCATCTTTACAGAATGGGCTAGGCTTATAAACTTTGTCTCACTGGCTTAGGAAATTATTCAGTGTGACTGTGGACAAGATCCAAAAATTGTGCAGGTGCCTAAAGGGTGACTCAGGTGAAACTGATTGATCTCAGTGGAAGATTTTGCTCAGAATGGCTGCAAGGTGCCCTGGGCATGTCGGGGTGAGCTCCTCTGCTACCCACAGCTTCTCTCCTGCACCCATCAAGCTGATCAGAACTCAGAAATCAGAATTATTTTTTCCCTAAATCTCTTGAGGAATTTGTTCTAATAGCTGTTCAGAGATCACAGCCAACAAACATGTGAAGAATACAGATGAAGTGACTTTATTTTTAAAACTTGGCCCTCAAGAGAATGATTGGTGGCAGTGCTCATGTGTTATATACGCTGTTTCTTACAGTGTTTGCCCAAGAAATTGAGAATATATATTTGATTTCACCTTCTGCCAGGGAAGGTACAAGCTCACATTCCCAGCCCCACAGCACAGTTCCCTAAGCAGTGTACTGCAAGCTGCTGGTGGGTTTCTGATCTCAGGACCAGAGGTATTTTCCAAAGACAGTTTAATCTAGCAGCAGAGAGTTTAATTGCTTCCAGCAGGGAAGGGAGCTGCACTCCAGGCTGCTGTGTCTGTACAAATGATCAAACAGTTGGCAGCTTCACAGGCACTGGGCCTGCTGCTGGCCCTTTCTAAAACAAACCCCTGTGAGCATGTGAAGGGCTGGGCAGAGGTGCCTCTCCCAGGCTGAGGGGCTCAGATGAACCATTCCCCCACCTCAGCCAGCACTTGGCCAGCAGACAGCTAAACCATGTGGCAGGATGGGAAAGCCTTCTCCATTCTCAGCATTGATTAGCAGCACACACCACTCTGCCCTTATCAGCTCCTTCCCTGAATAGCCTCATGGAGACTTTTCCCATGATGTGTTCACCATCCCAAAGATGTGTCGTGCAAAACAAGTAGCCCTCAATAAACTGCATTTGTTGAAACACTTATGAGGGGCTTTTTTTCCCTTAGTTATTTAAATAGTACATTACTATAGCAACTAGTGCCTCAGTATCTTTAATGTATTAAACTTCATTACACCATATGAGGCAGGAGAATATTATTATTTAACTTTACAAAGGTGGGAGCGAGATACAGATACTAAATGGGTGTTTACACAGAAAAGCTAAATTAGAATTTCAGCAGAGAAGATGCATCCAGGTTATCTCTATTTTAGCAGCCACTGGTAGCAACAGGAACAAAGACAACTGAATATGGACTGGTAACTGGGAGCCCAAATCTTCCAGCTCCCATTGAAACCTGCCCCTGCTCCCCGCCAGAAGTTCATGTGTTGAACTCGTGTCTGTGCACATTTTGCAACCACATGTTATTTTGCATCAGTGATCAAGGACAGGAGATTTCTTTTCATGAATCACAACACAATATTTTGATCCTTGTCTGCCACAAAACCAAGTCCTGAAGAAAGCTGGAGCATCATCCAGCACAGAGCCACAGCCCCAGCACCACCTTCATCCCACTGCCAGGTCACCCCTGCATGAGGAAGGCAAAGATCTGCATCACACAGGGTTCTGTGTGTCTGTGTGTCATGCCCCACACAGGACCACATGATTTAAGATATGTCACTTCTCAAAGTCACCATTAGTTAACCAAGAAAGCACATGAATTGATAGCACTTTATTAGCATTGCTGGCACATCACTCCTGCAAAGCAGAGTGGCAAGCGAGGTCACTCCCTCATGCAAAAGAAAGGTGTTGTATTATTCCAATACTTGTTTTGATCTTTAATTTATTTTCTTCATGTTAAAAAAAAAAATAAAAAAATCAGTGATGGATATGTTGATTCAGAACGTCTGTTAACGGTAGTGCTCTGAGGCTTATCAAAAAAAGACAAGTTTGAAAAGGAAACTGTATTTTGAAAAAGAAAGAAAAATCAGAAATCAAATATAACATGACTGTATTTCTTCTAAATACTTCCTGAAAATTATTCTTGAATTCAACTGCAGCTGTTGCTTTGATTAGATTTTCCTTTTTTTTTTTTTTTTTTCTTTTATTTACATGCACAATAAATTGAAGATGTATCTATTTGCAGATGAANTGTTAGAAGAAGTAAGTTTAGGTTTAGATTTAGTTTAACCAGTGAGTCAATAATTATAAAACACTTCAAGTGATGAGAGTATCTAGTATTAACATGAGTTTTACCCATACAGGTAAAATACGTGGGCCTAAGATGCAGTCTACAGAAGTCACCTGAAATGTCCCTAATAACTTCAAGCAGCTGCAGACAAAACTATTGAAGAGAATATTGCAAGGCCTGACTGCTCCCTGCACTAGAATTTGCATGGCAAACTGTTCTTGCTCTGAAATCATCTTCTGGTGGCTCAGGCTGTGGTTTTCAAATGTTCTGCCACTAGTCATGATGGCTACACAGAAGATCTTGAAAAACTTAGCAGAAAGTAAGACACTGCAAGAACATACCCCTTAATTTTAAAAATCTGAAATAGAGTTTGTGAGAAGCAGCAATGCAGCATTCATCTGAGAGGCTCTTTAAATCCCAGACCCTGGAGTAAGAGCTGGCAGAGGATTCGATGCATGGGGACCTAAAGAAACAATGGATTCCAAATCAATATGTAACACAATTGTTACCGTAAATGAATGCTGTTCTGTTTTCCCATTCAGACTCCACTTCCCCTTTGGCCATATCTCTGTTATTATGAGATTAAACAGCAGAGATTTCGTTCATGTCACTGCCCCAGTAACTAATCTATCACCTGGACTTCTTCTATCTGCAAGACCAAAAGTGGTGTTGAAGAATAGTTGCTTGTTTCCAGGTTTAAGGAAAAATAAAAAAAAAATAAAAGATAATTCTAATTTAACCCAGCAAATCCAGCAATGAAAAAGAAAAACAAACAAACAAACCCAAGAAGTAAGGAGGGAGAGTGAGTGTTGATAGTGGGAAAAGCCCGAGGATGTGCCTTGCACTGCAGCGCATCATCACACGCCCTCAGGGGCGCGCTCTCTGTCTGAGGATGCCGGCGTGTGCTTCCCAGAGAGAATAATCCTCCTTTCCCAGGCAGCAAAACCTCTGCTGATAGCAAGGATGTGGAACGGAGGGAAATGCTGTGAGAAATGCAGGGGAGTGCTCCCACAGCCCAGCTGGAAGGAGAAACAGATAAACCCCTTGTATGCCTTCTCCTCAGGGAACAGCTCAGCTCTCGTGAGGAGTTTTGCAAAAAGAACTGAACAATCCTCTGAGGCAAGGGAATAATTTTGCAAGATGTCTGGGGGCACCAGAAAGGAGAACAATCTTGGAGAACATGCTCTGGGGGTGGCAAAAACTGTTTCAGCTTTCTTTTTGTCAATTTAAAGTGTATTACCTGTAGGGGTCGTATTGCTGTGTTCAGGGATTTTTTTAGTTTTTAACAGGATTTTTAACAATTTTTAACAGTTTTCAGTTTTTAACACATACAGAATCACAGAATCATCAAGGTTTGAAGAGGCTTTCAAGGTCATCCTGTCCCAAAATCAGCCTAGCTCCAACATAAATACCCCTAAACCATATCCCCAAGCGCCACATTCAGACACCTCTGGAACATTGCCAGAGATAGCAACTCCATCACCTTCCTGGACAACTTATTCCAAGGCCTGAACACTTTTTCCGTGACATTTTTATTTGTAATATCTAACCAGAACATCCTGTGGCACATCTTAAGCCATTTCCTCTTGTCCTTTTTCTTTAGATAACACAGAGGGGACTGACCCCTCCATCACTACAACCTCCTTCCAGGGAGTTCCAGAGAGGAGTGATGTCCCCTGCAAAGCAGATGTCTTGAAGATATAAATGGGATTAAAAAGCCCAGCAATGTGATTGCTGGGTTTGGCTGGGACTGGCTGTTGCCACTGTGGCACAGACCCTAAGGAGCCACCATCCTTCCCAATCCTTTATTCACCTTTGACATGACCCAGCAAAGGCCAAGTGCTGACACTCCTCTCCCACTCCTCCTCCTCTTCCTCTGCTCTGCTCCAGCCCTTTGAAATAGTCCATTTGCCTCTGAACACTGCCTGGGTACTCCTTGTCCACTCTATCCACCTTTTGTTGCTTCATATGGAGTGATGTGAATTCTCTCAGTCTCTGACTTGAAAGCCCCACTTTGGGGAATAATGTGAAAAGCATTTCTTTTAAAATGAAGAAAGCGAACAGAATTTTTTTATTTTTTTTTTTTTTGTAACCATCAAGGCTATGAATAAGAGCAAGGAAATACATGAAAGTAACCAGCTGATGGGTGCTGAAGGTGTCCACTTTGGACGAATTATCAAATCCATTTTCAAATATTTTGAGGTACATTTTATAACAGACATTTGACTATTAAAATAATACTAAAAGTAAAAATAATGGATTTTTTAAAAAATTAAATCATATTCTCTCTTCAGTCTATAACAATATTCCATTTAATGACTTGATCTATTATATAGTTCTGTTATATGCTAATAAAGTTAATATATTTCCCATTTCAAAAGTGCTTTCCAAGATTATTGTATCAATTACTCTTATTAAAGCTTTCTGATGGTCCTGGGGGGTGGACTGTGCAAATCCAAGGAATATTATTATGCCTCCCTAGCTCTTTAAAACATAGCCAATGTGGATGCTGTGTTTTGAGCATTGTTAGACCAATGCGTTGCTGTTGTGTATTAGCAAACTCTTCTACAAGAACATTGTCAAAAGAAAATAATGCCATGGTTAGCTGTACATTGAGCAAACTAATGGATCTGAAAGAAATTTCAATGTGGTAAATAATCTTCTGTCTGCTATAATTAAGGATGTAGTGGAGAAGAGGAAGATTACTTATCTGCTAGGACAAAAGGAAAAGAGCGAATGAAAATAAATTGCATGCAGCCCTCTCCAGGGAAGGGGACTGCTCCTGGGTGCTCACTTTGGGAGATTTATACATTCCTACAAACATTCCTGCATCTGCCCCGCTGTGCATGAGTGGCAGGAGGATGGAGGGGAGCCTGTAACCCAGAGGTGCCATTGCTCCTGTTCCCTCTATGCCAGGAAAACACCATGCCAACATCATTGTGGCACCAGAGACCCAACACCTCACTGTTCAGCAAATTATTCTCCACTCTGGTGTGGTGAATAGTGACATGACATTTCTGAGGACCTGGTGTACCCCAGTGTCTGTATCTTGCCACATTGACCTACCACAACCAACAGCTTGGGAAAACTGGGAAACCTCTCAAAGACCCAAGTTCTGTTTAACTACAACATGCACAATCCTCCTCCCTATCCTGCCTTTTGGAACTGTTTATAGCATGTTCACAGCACACATTAGGTTTGACAACAAAAACAGCAAGTAGATGCAGAACTATTTCACCTGGGCATGATTTCACATGGGATTATTTGCAAGGAATAGAGCATGATGTATATTGAAGGTAGTGAATGATCCATCTATCCATGTGGGAGCCAGTGCCTGTATCAGTGCAATGCACAGACCTCACTCACCCAAACACTTCATCTCACCTCTTTTTTTATGGTTTTCCTCCCATCTGCAGAGATAACACCCTAGTGACCTCCAGTGAGAAACAGGAGAGGAAAAGGCTAGGAGGAAAGATTTTTTGGGACAGAAGGCCTGAATTCTATGAAATATGAAATTATTCACAGGGGCTGAGGGAACCTCTGCAATGTTGCTAATTAGTTTGGAAACACAAAAAGTCAAAATCAGGGGGTTTTTTAAAATTTTTTTTGAGATGTAATGTCTCTTATGGACCTTGGCATGGTCAAAGTACAGGAGTTTTCTTCTCTCAAGCACTTGCAAGAAAGACACAGGAACACCTCCGAAGGTGAGAGTGTTTTCCCTATTCCACTATGTGACTGGCTAATTCCATGAAGTGTGAGCATTTTTGAACGTTTTCATTGTCCATTTGTCAGTGATGCTCTTACAACCCATAAAAACCCTTACTCTCCTCTTTAGAGCCCCAGCAGTTGCTAATCTCGAGTTCTAGGAGACAGTAGTGGGAGAAGAAGGTGGGAGAGGAGCTGTATAATTTTACAGATTCTTATGTTTGAAAGGAGAGAGTTTTCAGTTTTATTGAATGTTTTATCCCTCTTACACTATGGAAAGTTGATATGCTCTCAGAGTTTACCTCCTGGTAAGTAATATACAACACTTAGGATTTTATTTACTGCTTCATTTTTTATAATTTCTGCACAAGTTAAACCATTATTACTGCCTGTAATATAAAACCAAAACTATCTCAGGGTTTCTCCTTTTTTTTTTTTTTTTTAATACAGTTTACACTTCTGCTCAGTATATCCCTTTATTAGGGTTACACATTCTAAGAAATAACCAAAATGGAAGACATAATTGCAGGTGAGACCATAACATTGAGATGATTTGCTGATACTGTAACCTCTCCAGGAGTAAAAGATGCAGTAGAAAAATAGTCGAGTATTTTGTCTGCCTTTCATTCTACTATTATGGGAAGGGATAGTATTAAATATTCCACTACACAACTCAAAACACCTGCAAGAAAGAATTAAAGCAGATATGTGTACTTTTACCAGCAACTATAATGCTTTTAAGAGGTATTTCTGGTTAAAAGGTGCAGACTGGGTGGTTCTTTTTGTTCTTTTGCAATTGTAGCATCATTTAAGCTGATAAGCACCTTGACTCCCCCAGACCTTAGGAGTGGAAATACCAGCTCATAATCATTCTGAGAGCTCCTGGAGCAATGCAGAGGCCAAGCTGTGTTAGCCTGCACAGGCAGGATATTGCTGCATGGGAGAACCTGGAGGAAGACAGTAATTTGAATAGATGGAAGTTCACATGGAGGCTTCCACTGAATCTATTTCATGCAGAAATCCAGGAGTGCAAACCATAAGTTGGGACTCTATGAGCCAGTCTGAGAAAGAAACATCCTGTTTAATAGCAAAGGACAAATTTCAGGTCAGTTTTCTTAACATTGTCTTTCTTGTTCCTCTTTTCAGCTTCCCAGATGTCCTGCAGAGTGCCCCCTCATCTCTTTCTGGACGAGCAGCATCTCTAACAAAATCAAGACACAAATCTCACTTCTGCATCCAACTTCTCACATTCCTTGGGCCAAGCTGCTCCAAATTTGGATCTCATTTTTTATTTAAGGCTGTGCTGGTGTATTTTTCTGCAGAGCACTGCCTGCCTGAGGACCACGAGCTGTACATATCTGTATATGTCTATATCTATACATATGTATATATGTGTATATGTATATATCTATATATCTGTACCTATATCTATATCTAAAAAGTGTCAGGTTCTCTGATCCTGAAGAAACTGCACAAATAGCCCAGAAAGTTTCACAGGGAACTTAGAAGCACCAAACTGGAGGTGTTTGCTCCTATTTTTCTTCTCAGCCTAATTTTTAATTTTGTTCACTTTCTTGATATGTCCACTGACATCTGAGAAGGAGAGATTGCTGACTGCAAATATATCTCCCTTTGGCAGAGTCATCCCTGTAATTTGTGCTGACCATATGAATATTTAGGTGGTTAATACAGAAAGGGAAGGTTTTATTTTTTCAAAGTAGGGGAAAAAGCTTTCTCTGCATGATGCTGGGTGAGAATATGGGCTCTCCTTGAACAATTCAGTTAGGAAAGAATTTGGAGTTCAAATAAAAAATCCCTATTTTCAGTTACTCCAGTTTAGATCTGAAATTATTTCATTGAAGCAAATGAAATTATTTTTGTGCTACCTTGGGCTAAATGCTCAGAATTCAGCCACACTGCTCCACTATGCATTTTTCAATTACTAAAAAGGCAGAATATCACAACTTACTTTCTGATGGTGAAGAAGGAGGCATTAGCACTGCATTTGAAGTGAAAGTTTTAGCTCCTGTGTCACACAATTTCCAGGGCAGTATCACACATGAGCACTGCAGCCTGCCTACCTTGGGCAGTAATTACTTTACTGGCTGGAAGTAGTTTGCTTGGGGTGTATTTAATTTAAAAAAATGTCTTTTCCATATAAATTTGGAAATGTACAGTAGGTAAACACACATATGTGCATGTGTGTGTATTGTGGCAATGAGGAAAAGCATGTAGAAATACACACATTTGTGGATCCCTCTAGTCAGGCCAAGAATGAGGATGAAGACAAGACAAGTCTTAAAAATCCCCAAATTTCAGCTCCCAAATCATTGACTTTCAGTGCATGAATTAGTCAACCTGAAGCCAACCCAATTACTCTCTCTCCAATGTTGATTCTAGTTCTTTCTGGATATTTTTATTCATTTCCTTGAGCTTCCCTCAGGCTGATTTCTGAGTTTTTAAGTTAATTTTTTATTCAGGGTTGTTTGTTTTGGAAACTTCAGAATATTTGTAGTTTTCATATAACAGCTATCATGCATTAATGGGCTTAGCCCACAGCTCTCTATTTCACACTAAATGAAGGGAAAATAAAAATCTATTAACCACCAATTTTATAATAACTCCTAAATTATGTGAATTATATTTTGGGGTAAAAATAGAAAGGCTTTTAAATTCAAAACTAAGGAAACCATCTCTGTGTATTCACAATGGCCCAAATCAAATGATTGTCTTGGGACTGGGTTTTTACTACTGTTAATTTTTTTAAGGAAAAATATGTAAAATAACTCAGTGTTCCATTTCAAATCCTGGCGAGTTTTACAGGAGATCACTGGTCATCATGAATAAATTTGATGTAAATCTAAATGTCTATTGCATTGTGAATTAAATTAGGTATTACTTACTAGATATTTATTAACTTATCTAGTAAGACTATTCTGATTTGGAGTTTATTCTAAAATCCTTACAAACAGAACGAGAGGTAAAAGAAAATATTCTGAAATCTCTGCTTAAAAAACAAGATGAACAAGAGAGGAAAGGGGAGAAAGAGAATGATGGAGCTGATTAAAACCCGCTATTTTCCTAACAGTCAACTTTGAAAAAGTTCAAAGAAACATAAAATCTTTCCAGTAAGAGCTGTAAAGAGAAAGGGAATAAAAATGATCACTTTAAAACTGTGAGCATATTCACTTGTGGCTCTGTTACTCCAGCAAGACACCCACAGCTCTTCTCCATGCCAAGCTCAGCAGCTCAGGAGCATCAGCAGACTGACAAGGCAAACAACATTTTATGTAGGGAGCTATATTTGATATTGCTCAGTAGAGTCTTATAGTTCTATAAAACTAAAGACGTGTCTTCTCAAAATCACCAGGACCAAACCTATTTTCTTTATTTCCACACACTCATCCTGTCCAGGAAAGTATTAAAAATATGTGCAATGATTATGGGTCCCTTTTTCCTACTTCTAAATTTAACATTGTTCTAAGCAATAATATCTTACAGTTTTTGTCCTGCCCTGAAATTCAGACTTACATGAATTCAGTGTTGCTGTGATTGGACAACATTTGTAAGGCCCTTAGTAGCAAGACCTTGCATAAATTTAAAATAGTCAATACAATTGAATCCATGTTAATGATTAATTTGCTAACATTTTCAGGTTCTTGAAATGAGCAGAAGACAGAGGTATAAGTTGAATCATGACTGCATATAACTGACACAATATTATCTCATTCCTTTAAACAAATTTGAGTTACATGAATCAACACGAGATTACATCAGAAATGGGATGGAAGGAGCAGCAGCAGCAATTTTCCTGCAGCATGATCTCTTGCAATACATTCCTGCTGGCAACTTTGGGGTGAATTCTTTCTGTGATGATGCACACAGTTTAATCTCTCACCTTGAAGTTAATTTTATCCTGCAGTAGGCAGAACAGCCATTATGTAGGAGCAGGATGAATTTCAGAGAAGTTGGTTTCACATGCAAACACACGAGACCTGGGAGTGCTCGGTGCCAAGGCCTGTCTGCCTGAGGTGGTGAGGGAGGATGGCTCAGCAGCAGGTCTGTGGAAATGCAAACACACCTCACCAAACAGCCACCAGTCACCTCATCTAGATTTAAAATATGGCCAGGAATAGCGGAACACAAAGATGTAGGAATTGGAACCTGGACTAGAAGTTGGATGCCTCAGAAGTATGAAACACTCTAAGGAGATCTGAACTCCTCTATCCTTGTGCCTCAGGGTGCCAGGCTGGAGGGACACCTTCCAGTTCTCCCATTTCTACTTGGCAGAGGACCAGAAGTGGGGAGGAACAGAATTTTCTGGGTTTAAAATTCAGGGGTCTTGGTTGGTAGAAAGGAGCTCTAGCTCCATGTGTTTCTCCCTTTATACTATAAATAGTTATCTGATGCATGGAGATAACTCTGATTAACAGAGCGTTATCAGACATAAAACAGAAGGACACAATCATTACAGGAAAGAAAAAAAAAAATAGACAGCATTTGGAGATGTCTGAGAGGCTTGTTTTCCTGACAAAGAGATGGGTACTGTAAGGTAAGTAAATCACTTCTGCACGAATGGCATCACTGATACCTAAGAACACTGCAGCACAGAACAAACTGGATAAAAGTCTGAGGAATTCTGGTTTGGACTGACAGTGATTATTTTCCTCCTCTTTCTCAATAACTATTTTGTAGGAACAGGGAACCTTTAGGGGTGAAGTGATATAGGGCACCAAGGTTGTATTTTTCTGCAATTAATCTGCTTTAACTGATATAGTCCTGATTCATTATGTTTATATTGACCACAAGCCAGTTTCAGACCTAGTAATTCTTGGATCATCAGGTCCAAAGAAACCTAGCAAGGCAGTTTGGACATATATCCTGATACATATATCCCAATACTGGGGTGTGGATTAAAGACTTTTTTGCAGGATTGAATCTTTGGCTTGAGCAATCCCATTGTGTATGGGATGTTCTTGGCATTTCTAAATGCAAACCACTATTAATATTTAGGTGCTTCCTGACTGATATTCCCCACCCAGAGCCTTTAGGGAGTTTATTGCTCTTCCTGGTACAGGATTGGTGCAATACTGGGTTGCTGCCAAGCTGAGGGCACTATTAAAACTGCATTTCAAGGTTTACACTTCGAGTGCTCTTTTATACAACTTTAGATTTTTGGCTGAAATGTAACACCAGAGAAACATCTAAAAATAATACTTCATAATTGTGACATATAAATCTTACATAATGCTGCTTTTCAGCCGAGACAGGTCCACTTGCAATGGGAAACCAAAGCCCTTGGTGCTGCTGGCTAGAACAGAGATTCAGGTGGAGGGGGGGAAAGAGAGCAAGTCTTGTTCTTTCATGTTGTTCATTTTTACTGTCAGGATTCACATCTATTCCTAGCAGCATCTCAAGACCTGAGGAAGAGGGGAATCATGGCATAAATATGGAACACAAGAATTTACACGAGGTTGTGCCAGACAGGACTGGGTAAGGTAGAAGAAAACCTTTTAGGGCTGCAAACTCTTTTTCTCCTAGGCTTGAGCTAGGATTGGCCTAAAGGAGTAAGGCCTAAAGGCTGGGACAGGTACAGGGAAGTACAAAGGTAGGTGGTAAGGTGAAGAAGCTGACAGAACCAGGCAGGATCCTTCCACAACAGCAGAGGATCAACAGAAATTGTGTGTGTCTGAGCAATAAACAACAAATGCAAATAATTTAACAAACATCAAACTCAAATTCAGGACTCAGGATTTTCTTTTCTCATCTTCATGCTCATAATTTCATTAATTTCACTTTAATTTAAAATATGGTTGAAAGGAAGCATAAGTTAACAAATAATCATTAGTGCCAAATTAAGTAGGTTTTGTCTGTAAGTAAACTAAAAATAAATCAGTTTATCTCTGATTATAAAAGGAATTTCAAAAAAGCGCTATAATTTAAATATTTTTAGACTTGAAGCAGAAACATTTTTCCTGTAATCTGGGTAGCTTTCAGATCAATTTTTGCTCTCTTAGGTTGACTTTTTTGCATCCTTAATTGTTTAGTTTGGTAAGTAAAAAGCATACAATTGCCATAGCTGGGCCTATATCTTTGCAATTTAAGAGCCAGAACATGCAAATTCTATCTTGAAATTATTGAACATTTTAATCTTGTCATCTAAACCCTTCAGTATATGATTGTATAGGTGTGCCCTGGCTTCTAAACAAAATGCAAATCCCTCTCAGTAAGCAAATATTTACTCAGATAAGTAAAACTTAAAATTAAAACAATCTTTTTCTCACTATCCCTAGGTGGGATAAGAATATTGGGAGAGAACAAGGCACCTACACATCACATTAAAAAGTATTCTCATATTCCTGTGTTGAGCATGTGCTGAATAAAGGCTTTTGATGTATTTCTTCAGACATGCTCAAGGAAAAAATTGTTGTGTTCATCAGCAGAGGCAAAAGGACTCTCTCCCTCTCTCTCCTTTTGCCCAGATCTCATATTTCTATGGTTGCTATAGAAAGCTATTACTGGAACTCATATCTAGTAAGTTTTCCTCTCCATCACCAAATAAGTCCCTAATACCCAGTATTCCAAGCTGTTTGTTTTAGATATTGTTCTCCATGATCTCTTTCTTCTTATTTTTTTTTTTTTTTTCTTTTTGAACCTGTAAAAGGGTGAAGGATTTATTTTCTCTCCAGACACCTTCTAACTTCAAACTTTCTGAATTTAATAAAATTCCTCCATTGTCAAGCAACAGCCACCAAGACACACAATAAGCCACTCTTACTTATTTCACTTTTGCTCTGTTGTGAAGCTGAGCATCTCATGGTTCTGGCTGCAGGAACCACGACAAGGAGCAGTTGTGGTGGCCTGGCATTTTCAGGTGGACTGATTTCTGCAGAGTGGCAATTCTTTGTCTCCTCCTTCCATAGTAGCAGGGGCTCTGCCAGCCTCTGCTGGGCCACTGGGAGCCAGGATGGGAGCAAGATTGGGAAATGAGGTGTGAACCCAAAGGAAGAGTCTTATTTAAAAAACAAACAAACAAACAAACAAACAAACAAAACCCCCCAAAAACCCAAAACCAAACCAGTAACAAAGCAAAGAACTAAAGATTTTTTTCCATTTCAGAAAAAAATAGCTACAGCAGCAGCCTTGCCTCTGAAAAGCAGATGTAACATGAGTGACAGAAAAAGGCTGAACTCTAAAGTCTTGAGAGTGACTCTTGCAAAACATTCAGGACCCCTTTGTACGGGTGACTGGCGAGGGTGGAGTTTTGCCCAAGGCAACAGAGCCCCTCCAAGGCTGATGGTGTGAAAGGATTACTAAGAAAAGCTCCTTCCCTGTCAGTGTCAAGTACGTGCCTCAGACAATGCAGAACTTGATGGTGCATCATTTATGTTGTTGTCCTATGAGGGTTATGAATTCCACAATGTAAAAATATCTGAATGACACACATCTAATTTTTTTCCCCACTCCTTTTAGTGAAATGCAGGAAGAAAGATGTACTAAAAGCAGAAATGTTAGCTGAATTACACCCCATCACAAGAGTTTTGTATATCAAACAAAAGAGGATCCATACATCCAATTATGCAGAGTGAAATGCAATAGTAGACGCAAAGATTTTTTTTTTTTTATCTTAATGCTTAAATGTTAAACTAGCTATAAAAAGGATGCATAAATAAATGATAAATTGTTGATTACTTTGAAAGCTAATTTAAAATTTGTGTACTGTGCTGCCGACAGAGTGTCCTGAATTGGCCCAAGAGATACAACTTAATGTAGAAGCACTGTGAGAGAATGGAGATTCACCTGATAAGGAGATGGGGGTTGGAGCGGGGTTCAAAGCACCAAAGTGATATTGTCCACAGGACAAAAAGGCCATTACACAATCTGTTACAACATGTGAGTGAGATTTCTAACACAGGAATGGTGAAGGAGAAAAATAACTCAAAATTGGGCCATTAAATCTGGCCTGGACTTGACAAATGCACACAAAAAAATGTGACCTTGATTTTCCTGTCTTAAGTATTTCAGTGTAGCATAAAATTATGTTTAGCTGGTTCCCCACTCCCTGCCTCTGTTTCTACCAAACATTGCAGTTGCATGGTTGCATGCTCACATTTCACCATACAAACACTGATTCCCCAGAACATTTTAAGGTGCCCCAAATTGATATTGCAAGTGGCAGAGCATGCATTTTATGGTCTGGCTTCAGAATTATAATCATTACTCATACATTGTGTGTTCCCCTACTTCAAATAGGGAGCTCCTACCCTGATTCAGTCTTTACCTTCAGGTTGCAATCATGTCTTCTTCAGTCTGTCCATGACCCTTGCTCCGGTGTTGGCTTTTATGGGCTCCTGGCAGCCTCAGGATCCTCTCCCTACCAACCACTAGAATGAGTTTTGTCTTCCACATCTAAGGGCAGTGCAGGCAGGACACAGCCAGCCCTTCTTTCCACATCTGTGGGCAGACCAGATGTTATTGAGGGTTAACTCGCCAAGGAATGGGGTGTGAAAATGGCATCCGAATATCTGTTTACATTACAACCCTCTGCTGTTTGATTAAAAAATCAGGGTAAGTCATCTCCCTTGGGAACCTCCAAGGATATTGCAGTGCTCTGGAAGTCTACATGAATATTGGCTTGTGATGCACTTCTGGAGATAAGGATATTTGGGAAAGTGGGAAAGGCTTTCGTGCATTGCACGAAAAAGCCAGAGGAACAAACTGTCACAGCCTTTTCACAGAGCCATTCAGGCACTGAAATCAGCTGTTCTTTGGAAAAGCTTGGACAAATGGGAAATATTTGATCCAGAAAAGAATGTTTTTAACTAGCTCTTCTCCTGAAGGAATTGGCAAACTGGGGCAATGAAAGGCAATGCCTGACAGTTTTAGCAGAAAGCCAGCATCCAGTGAAAGAGCAGGACCTTGCCCCAGAGGCATTGCCCTTTCCACATTCCCCCTTGAATGACCTTATCACTGCCAGTCCAGCTCCATCTGTGCTCCAGCCTTAGCAGGGTGGGTGTTTCCTATCAGCGCTCTCCAAAATTAGGAAGGCAATTTTACTTCTGCCTTGAATTGCCATAATTAAGATGCTTTTTGCATCTGATGCCTTTCTGCGTGCCGAACACTGATCACATGGCCTGGACCGTCCTCCCGCTCCTTCCCGGGCCGTCCACCACCCACCTCTGCTGCTGCTGGCTGCCTTGTGCACCGTGCAGGGAAGGGCAGCACATGCACCATTGCCAGGAGCAGCTCCCCTCCCAGACTGGCGATGGATGGCTGCCAGCCGCAGGATGACACACAGACAGAAAGAAGCTCATGCATGGGACCTAACGGTGGGCAGAGCAATGCCTGCCAAAACCTCTGAGATCTGGGTGTGCTCCTAGTGGCTTTGGTTGCTGCTGTTCCAGCTTCCTGGCCGCTCCAAGTGCTCACCCGCCAAGGGAAAAAATGAGGTGAGGCTGTATTTTTAGGAAGCTCAGATGAGTCCCCAACCTAGGGGTTTCACCGAGAACTGCTCCTCCTTGGAGAGCAGTGTATGCTCCTCTCTGAGGTGGAAATGAGGAACGTGGGTCCCAGGAACTGGGATCATGGTGCTGAATGCCAGAACTGACATCCCACAGCCCTGGGAAGGAGGCCAGTGAGTCTTTTAAATCTGAATTTCAGGCTCTGGGGCACCAGGATTGTGTTCAATAGATCTCATTCTCTATGTGCCAGACCAGATCGTGCACTCTGAACGTATCACTCAAGCTGCTGACAATAGGGTTCAGCCAGCTGAACCTATGCAATCCAACCCCTCCTGGTGTAGAAGCTCAGGCAGCAGGCTGGGCTCTAATGGGAGGAAATCTCATATTTATTCATGATTTAATTAAGAGACACCAGGCTTTTCAGCCTGTTTTGAATATACATGGAAACAAATATATAGATAAGGTTATCGTTCCTTTTATCAGCCCCGTGCTTCTGAACAAAACAGCAATTTCAAATATTCTGGATAGTGAGATTTAATCCATCACTGGGGCCTGACCCTGCTTTTCCCATATAGGGATTTAGAGTGTGGTGCTACAGATTTGAATCCTGAACACCAAACAAAAGACACATGAAAAGCAAAAATCTCTCACTGGATTTTGTTCCAGCCTTGTTTGAACACAAACCTCCCTGTGATTTGGGTTTTATTCATTAAAATAAAACACACAGAATAACTCTCACCTACTATTATTAATCATAAGGATTTGCTCAGGAAAACAAATATACTTGGGCTTTCAGAACAAATCAATTTGGAGAAAGAGAATATTTTGTCTGCCATGAGAGCCCAGAAGAGGGTAAAAAACAAACATCTCTGCTGCTGCTGGTTTACAGCTGACTCTGCGATGGACTGCTGGTGATGTGTGATGCTATTTTTAAACAGCAATTGTTTAATCACTTCTGTTCCCATGGGCTGAGACTAAAAATGGTGCCTCCAGAGTACTTTGTCTACAAGCAGGTAGAAATAATTTGATCACAGATTTTATGGCTGCAGAGGAGATGGAGCTTTATGAAGCATCGACAACACATATCACAAAGAATCTAAATATTGAGCAGGAGCGAGAGTGCGTTGATCATGACACCTAAGTGTCATAATGTCACCAAGTGATCTGCTATGAGACATATCACCCTCTCCAACAGAAAAGGGAGGAGCTTAGCTTAAAGCTGGGTATTTTTTCTGGCTTTTTTTTTCTTTTCTTTTCTATGCAAATTAACTCTTGGGGCTCATATCCCCACTTTCCACGAAAAGCATGGATTATGCTGAAGGACACTGGTAATTGTATGAAAGCATTTTGAGTGTGGATATTTCTGGTATTATTGGACTATTATTGGACTTGCTGTTGGTTTGTTGTACTCGACAACTCCATTGTGAACTCCCAAGGAAAGCAAAATTAAACACCAATGGACTTGCCAGGAAGACAGCTTGACAATGTCTCCTGTCAACACGATCTCAGCCACAGCCTCCTCAGTTCTGCACAAAGACTGACTGTACCTCCACACCCGGACTTTTACAGCATGCCTGCACCTTGTAATGCAGAAACAATTCCTCTTATAAATATTGAAGCTGTCCTCCTGCAGAAAAACATTCATTTCAGCAAACTGGAGACATTCCCTCGGTCAAACCATGGCATAACTCTGTGTAAATCAGAAAATTATGCGAACGAGAAGCTTGACCTAATAGACAGAGCAAACACTTAAACCTCCAGCACGGAGAGTAATGGCCCAGCTTCACAGATGTCAATGGGAATTTTACTATTGACTTCCATAGGGCCAGCATCTCACCCATATCTGCATAGATGATTAATAGTTCCCCTGCCTTTCAATATCCTCCCTGGCTAACAATAAATTATCTCTGCCAGTGATTACTTTTAAGATGTAGCTCATAAAAATCCTTGTGAAAAGCAAATAGTTTTGCCTTTGGGACAGACTATATTAAAGTAAGTGTTGGATATTTTTGAAATCTTCCCCAGATGGATTGCCATAGGGTACTACAAGATCTTCCTGCCTTCATTTCAAATAATCCCAGCCACTTGTCCTGCTACACTACTATCCTTGTAGAATTTTTTTTTTTTTTCAGAAAGAAGGAATTAAGCTTTCTAACAGTGTGTTTAATATGAGAGCTTGTTAAATGGTTTTGTTTCCTTCCTAGTTTATGTGTTTGCAGAGATACTTTCATTTACTTTGAGAAAAGACATAAATACCATCCCTTGTGTCTGGGTTTCTTGTTTGTTTGTTTTGGGGTTTTTGTATTTTGCGGACAATTGTACCCCTTAAATATAAAGTTCAGGAAAAGTTAATGGGAGGAACCTGCTAGTTTAAGTTTATTTTCACCATCTGAAAATATTGGCCAAATGCCAGCTTTGGGATGTATTCTGCTGTGAAGAAAAAGACAGAAAAGAGGTAAATAAGGTCTGATTTTTAAAACTGCAGGACCCCTTCATTCAATAATCCTCCTGTGGACCAATGGCTATTTAATACTTCTTTCCATCAGATAATTCATTCCCATTCATGCCTCCCTTTTATATATATATAATTTTTTTTTTTAATTTGAATAAGCTTTTAAGATCAGATGGAGACTGTTTCACTCAGGGCCAGTTTTCCCAAGTGGCCCAGATGCCAGTGACTTTCTCTTCTGCTCATTTCTTAGCTTCTTGTATTCTGTCTTGCTGCCTTTTCTTGCTCCCTGTATCATTTCCTCACTCTTCAATCCCCTGCATTTTCATTCAAAGGAAGGGCACCAGGTTTCTAGTTACACAAGGCTCCTGCATGTATTAGGACAAAGCATAAACCCCAGTGTAAGAGAGGTCTTCTTGGTTTGCATGTGATGCTGCAGAAATATCCTTAAGGACTTACTGGAGTGACTTTCCCCACTGAGAAAATAATAATAATAATAATTTACTGCTGCCCTTTGTTTCTGACCACTTAGCTATTTATCCATGAAGGAATTTCCTCTCATCCTGCTGCAATTTTCCTTTCAGACTTATATGACAGAATCCTTGAAAGCCCTTTGAAAAGCAGATGCTTAACTCTGTCCCTCTTGCATGGAGAGGCCCCATTTTTCTACATGTGCAGAGAACTGTATGTTGCCATCAAGGGAAAAGGAGGAGCATAGATCCATGTTCATGTCCTCATGATTAGAGCTGAAAGTGAAGCCTCAGTCCCTCAGGCCAGGTCCCTCTCACACCCACAAACATCCATGTGTGTTTAGATATAATCTGCTTTCTTTTTCTCCTGTGCCTATATTGAACAAAAACGTTGAAGCCCTTGAAGTTTTTTTGCACATGTAACTGTCATTGGATATTACCTAATATCCAGTGCCCTTTCATTCCTGCATGAGTTCACAGCTTGCTCTGCTCCCCCTTTAGATGGGCAGGTAGCACACAGCCATGAAAGAGCTGCTCAGGCTATTGAAGTGAGTTCCCACCTTAACCAGGATCACCAAAACACAGAGTTGGTTCAACATAAAAGTCTTCTGTCTCTCTACTCTCTCCTTCCCCCCATCAGCACTCCCTGTATCCTCATTCTAGGTAAAGAAGTGTCAGGATTTGTCCTGCCCAGAGGAGGGGGATACCTATCCTTTACAGAAGACAGAGAGAGGGGAAAGGGAGCAAATCAGTGTTTTGAATCAGAATCATATTTTTCAAGAGGAATCCTTCTAAGAGCTCAAGCAGTGACTGTAAAACTATTATCAGTCAAGATCTGTCTAGCAACTTGTTTAAGGAAACTTCTTCCAGACCTACTCAGTGTTCACTGCAGAGCTTGGGAGGAGAAACAGGCTGCAGAGTGTCCCACTGCATCAGCCACTTACAAGTGAACTAAAATCTCTCCTGTGGGAGAAGAGTAACAGCAATTGAGCTGGACTTCACACCCAGGAGAGTCAAAGCCATTCCATGGGAGCAGTTATTCTGCAGTTTTAGGTCAGGGATTAAATTCAACATACAGAGCTGTGCTATTCTGATTTCTGCACTTGCACTGGTACCTGCTTCTATTACAAGGAAGAGATACAAAAAGATGAATGTGATCTTTCTTTAGAAGTTGAATTTGGATTTTCTCTCTGCATCATACACTGCAGTTTCTCATTTTCAGCTCTCCCTCTCCTCCATGCAGCAATTTCTGCATATTTTTTTTTATTCCATCTACTCTAATGAGAGTCAATGCTGTGATTCCCTAACAGCCTTAGCCAAATAAGCCTGGGGGAATTAACCCCTCAGAGGGTTTATGTTTCATTCTGAAGCACCTTCCAACATATTACTCAATGACTACACACACTCAACTTTAATTTTATAACCCAGATAATTTTTTTCTCTCGATAATTTCCTTTTTCCCTTCTACCATTTTCCTTCTTTGTGCTCCTTAAGTGCATTTGTGCTGACATTTGGACATCTCACAACATTTTTGTCAATTATAAGAAGAGAGATAATTTTGTCAATTATAAAAAGAGAGAATATTTACATAATTTTAAGAGTACTACTTTTAAAGTATCATCGTAATTAGTTTGAGTTTTGTTTTTTAAAATTTCTGATAGAATTTATGAATTTGTATAAATTATTTTATTTTGAGAACTATGTAATTTCAAGTTACAGTATTCATTTGCAGTTTTTGTTCCCATAAAAAAAATTGAATTAATTGTTAATTCTGTTGGCTAAGTAACTTTTGTGCTTCTTAAAATATGCTACATCTGTTAATTTTTCTTTTGAATTTGAATGGCCACAGTGAAATATATTATCTTTAGAATCATCTGAAGACTTAACCCTACTAAACACAGACTATTCAAAAAATAAAATGCAATGTAAATAGTGACTGGATCTACACTTATGTAATCCACTGCAATGTTCTTTTGTGATCTATAATTTTACTCGGAGGGGAACGACTTCGAGTTTAATACTTTAGGCTCCTTTTCCCCCAAAATGGAAAGATTTTTGGTTTTGAGCCTAATTTAAAGCGATGATTTGAGCAGTAGCCTATGGGGGGCACTCAAGGACTGCAAACAGATCCCGCTCCTCCCGAACTTCTCCGATCGTCTGCGCCGGGATGGGGCAGACCCCGGGGCACATTTTCACATTACCTTTTACAAAAAGAACAAAAGTGATGAAAATAAACGAAACCATTTTTTTTGACGCAGACTAACTATTCCCAGATGAAAACAGAATTATATTAAAAGGTGCATTTAAATGACATTCAGAGCCTGATTATGCTAAAAGCGTAAGAGCATCGTGCAGACTGCGGAGCTTGTCTGCATTTTTAAATTCTAAACAAGGCACCTTGTACATGATGTTTCAATAGTAGAGACAATTATTATTCGCCTACTGAGTTTTTGGGATTGTTTTAAGCTTTAATGACATTTGCATGCTTTATGGAGTGAAACAATTATTTATGCAGATTGTTTTGATATTACATTTCTGTTTTTTTTTTTTTTTTTGCCACGAAGGAAAATTTTGCCTACTGTTGTAGTGGTGGCTGTTTGCCACAGCAGTCATTTGGACCGTCACCGTAAAGCCTTTATCTGATGGCAAAAATCTTGTACCAGATGTTCTTTTATTTGATCTGTTTTATGATTAATCAGATTTAGCCCAAAACCAGAATGAAAACCCTGCTATGGCACCTGGCTGCCGTCGTGAAATAATTTGCTTTGTAGTTGGGGGGAGGCTCGTTTAGCCTTTGAAACGCTGTGGTGCAGACTCATAACTTTCCTTCTGATACATTTTGGAGGAAGAGAGTAAAAAGTGAATATAATCGCTGTCAGCAGGATAATTTTCCAACCATCTCAGACTGGTAAATACCACTAATTTCTCCTAGAGGGAAAGTTAAAGGAAGTTTGGACAGTAAACAGCCACGCACAGAAGCTCTCGTGCCTGGCCAGGCTGTGCTGCTGCAGCTGCAGAAGGGGTGGGACAGAGCCTGGGTTGATGCACCACCAGCCACGGGGCTAAACCTCTTCCAAATAGTAAAATTCCACTTCTCTGTAGAAAAAAATATTGTGCCAGAAGGAGAGAGTTCGTATAGGCTCCTTCAGCAATGCAAGTGTCTAATGTTTATCAAGAAGGCAAAATGTTATGAGTTTCTAAGGCTACTGAATCGAGTATTGTGGAGGTATGTTCTGAGTGGAAAGGGAGGGCTCTTCCCTTAGGAAAATCACCTAAAATACAAATGTGAAACATCATCACTGTTTTGCTTCAAGCTGGGATAATTTTGGTATGAAGAGTTGATGTACAATAGAGAGTGGCAACAGTAATTTTTAATAATAAATACATTTACTATAGCTGATTTTATTGAATAAAGAGAGATGGTTTATGCATTTCTGGGGCATGCCAAACAACCATGAGCTCCCCAGGTTTGTCAAGAGAGGCATCCCAATTTCTGTGGTATATCATCTTTTCTTCTTATGCTCCATGACTGGGAATACATGATTGCTGTTTGTCAAATAGCATCCATTTACAACACAAGTATCTCCAATTTCAGTACCACCAGGTGTAAGTCTTAAAAAACCTGCTTGTTTTTTAGATATTCCTTCTGTGCTTCTGGCAAATGGCAAATATATGATCCTTGAGAGCAGTAAGATATGAGGACATAATCGGAGATTGTGGAAAAGGATAATGACTTCTGTCAATGACATTATGCATTATGCATTATTATTATTTTAATCATTTGCCATCAGTGAGAAAGATCCTACCAGGTTATTTCTGATGCTGTGTTTAGGAAAATAAAACAGGCAGATAAAGCTGTACACTTTACTTCACAACACTTGCACAATGAAATTGAAACTTGATAAATAAGTTGTATTGAGATCTAATTAAAAAAGGGGGGAAAAAAGAAAAAAAAATTAGTTCTCTCCTTTGGCAATTTTCAGGTGAGTTTTTGAATAGGTGTTGTGTGAATGCCATAAACTATGGAGTCAATCCTAAATTACTTATGGTAGGACTGGTTGTCTCTGCTACCCCTTGGTCCTACTGGAGAGGCACTTTGTTGTCCAAAACTCAACAATTTCACCAACTGGACCTTCAGGACTAAAGATGTAGAACAAATTAATGATTAAGCACATCTCATGGGTGTTTGGGAGATGAACTTTAGTTGTCTACCATCTCAGAAAATCACATTATATTAAACAAAGGTAATTTTATTGTGTTACTCAGAGATATGGAATATATTTATTTTGGGACAAACTGGTGAAGGAAGTACTTTGAACTGGCTAATGTGCCACATGTTCTGGTCACAAATTTTACCATAGGAGTTTGAAACAGATGGAACCAGATATTTTTCTCTTTTTTTCTACTTTTCATACTTTTTCTGATCACTGACTGTGAATGTTTCTTTGGACAAAGGATTTTCTACTCCATAATTGGAAATAAATTTCATCTCTCCCTGCATGTGGGTGCAGCACCTCTGAGTACAGCAGGATGGTGGGTAAGGAAGCTGGCCTGTTTCATATAAACATCTTAATTTATTGGATAACAGAACTATTTGGAATTTTCTTTTGAAAGAAATGGGGGGGTTTTGTGCGTGTCTCAAAATTGTCCTTTAAACAGACTTTCAAAGGTGTTGAGTTCTTTTCTGTTCTAATAACTTTTATGAGGGTATTTTTATGAGAAGCAAACCTTGCAATCAGCATTAAGATTTCCCATTTATGCCTTCGCTAAAGCATGTCCAGTTAACTGCAAAATGTCACTTGTCCTGAGCAGATGTCTGGGTACCACAAGCTGGCGTTGAGCTGCCCTTTAGCAGAGATGCATCAGCTCATTGCATTTCCCCTGGTGTGGGCCAGCACTACTTCTCAAGCATTTTGCAAGGAAAAAAAAAAAAAAATCACAATTTCTTCACAATAGCTGGAAGATGGAGTTTAGTGCAGATCAAGGTCATGGTTTCCAGGTTTAGGACTTTGTATTTTGCATTGTGTCCCATTTACTGTTGCACTTGTGAGGGAGGATCTTCATTCTGACCCGTTTTTATGTGGGTTTTAATACCTCCCAATTAATGTATTAAAGCCACGCCAAATCATCTGGAATGCCAGGCAGCAATTTCCATCCCTGACTCTTGGTATGCAAATATCCACATTAAAGCTCACACATGGAGAACTTTTCCTGCAGCTGTTGGAGATGCACATTCAGAAAGTTTTTAATAATGAAACCAACGTTGCACTGCAGTAATGAAAAATTCCTTCAGGGATGTTTTCTCCAGCAGGGACAGCGTGTAATATAAGCCTCTGAATTCAAACGGTGGGTTTTTTTGTTCTGTTTTTAATCTTTGGTCTTTCTTCTCGATCCTCTCAAATACTTTCTCCCTTCTTTCTGCTCCTGTGTCAGCTGCTGCCTGGCAACTTTTCTCTGTGTGGTGGGACAGGGCAGGGCACCCGACTGCCTTTGGACTGGCTGCCAGCACCATCCCCTAGCAACCAGGCCAGGCACTGTGATGCTCTGCAAAGGGCTGCACACCAGCCAGCAACCTTTGTCCCCACTGCCCCATCACATCAGGCACTGGGGGAGTCACTGATGTCACCAACCCTGCCTACCCACAGAACCACTTGAAGGCCGTGGCTGGTACACGATAAACAAGAGCACAACCCGAGTTTCACTGATGCAGTCCAGGCAGTTTCATAGTGACTAATGCCAGAATTACCTTTTGGTGGTAATTAATATTCCTGTGTTGTATTATACCAGCAAGTATGAATGATTTGGTCTACTTTGTTTAATTTATCTCAATAAGAGATTTCATAATATTCTATAGCTTGATAAATTAATTTATTTAACTTGTCAATGTTAATAACTCATTACGAGGAAGAAGTTATAAAGTACCGTAGGTGCAAACAGATCTCTAACAGCAGTTTTAACTTTGAATTTACTTCTGACAAGTACTTCAGTCTAGTCTCCTATGCAATTAACTTCCTTTTTTTGGCTGTAGCAAGGAGAAGAAATTCCCTCGATTCCTTTCTGTAGCTCTTCACTGTATCTGCTCTCTGTGTAACTCCCCAGTGCTTCTGCTTTGGTATTTTCGAGTGGGACTGAGTGAAGACTTCAATAAATATTTGACAAGACAGTCTGGTTCCTGAGCTGTGTACCTGCCACTGGTTCTGCATGTCTCGACATTCAGACACCACACAGAAATCTGAACACAGCTGTGTGCATTTAAACAGCAACTGGGAGGCTGGAAATGCAGAAATTGCTTCCAGCTAAAATCACCATTCCCGTTTCTTTCTCAAGTCTGAGGTTAAAAAGCCTGTCATACAGCAGGTGATGGCTTGACACATCTGAATTGTAATACATGTATAGATACTGCCTTGGAGTATGGTCATTTCAGCAAACATTTTATTGTTTATTCATAGAATATATACATTAAAACTTTCATGCAGTTCTTGGTGCAGCCTTTTTTTTTTTTTTTGGATGTGGCAGTTACTTCTATGTATTTTTACTGTACTGTTGAGGTCACCCATTCCATCATATAGAGATGTACCATCCTTCCATCACTTCATAGCAATTGATGTTTAATGGAAATGAGGCTGAGTGGAATAATTGATCAAAGGTCAACTTTTATTTGTTCAACAGCCTATATTTTAAAAACCAGACTTCTATGAGAATTCTCGCCTCATGGTGTTATCTTAAAGCAAGTTACATTTTTAGGCAGTTTGAAAAATAATTACTTATCAGTAATTGTGTTTTTAGTTGTAATTTTCACTGCATACTCCATATTGACACTTTATGTCCTGTAAACAAGGAGGCAACTCACTTTTATTATAAATATAATTTAAATATTTTAATAAGCTTATGTGCATATGTGATCAGCAGAATTGAAAGCAAGATCAATCAGTTCTTCAAAGTGTCTCATAAATACTAATGTTTAAAATGGGCACTAAATGGCACCATATCATTAAAGGAAATTATTCACGGACAGTAGAGAGGACTGTTGTTAAATAAGTATGGAATAAGAATGAAAAAGAGCAAATTAGATGATTGAAAAGCAGAATTTTAGCTGAGGTGCTTTTGTGAGGAGGCACGAAAGGGCAGCACGCCAGTTAACAGATTGTTTGGGGGAAAAGCATGACCACTCGCAACCCTGCAGACCTTGAAAGTTTTGCAGAAGATGAGAGAAGTCAAGATGAAAGAAGACTATTCTGCAAAGAGAGTTCCATGTCCTGAGAATGCTGGGGCAGCGTGTTCGCTGTGGATATATGTCATTACACCACGTGACAGTCCTGGCATGGGGGAAATATTTCTGATTTAAAGAGGAGCTCCTTAAAACTTGGAATTCCCTTGTTTTCCTTCACGTTTTTCTCACATTGCACCAGCATCTACACATTTTCATATTTGTAATGCAAAAGGCTGCTCAAATAAAGCCACAATTAATGCCTAAGAGCCATATAGGTGGCTTGGGGGGTTTGAGGCAGGACACAGAGCAATCTCTTCCACAAACCTGGTGGAATGACGTTCCAGTGTGACATTCCACATGACTTCATTTTGGTTATAAAAGCAACCGATTTCCAAGAGCATGGACACTGGCAGATTTTTTCATCTTTATTCAGACCTGTTTTTATATTAGCAAAGGTTTCCTGCTCTGGGATCCATAATTCTGCTCAGTTATGGCTGTATAAATACTAATTGATTGTAGGGAAATTACACAGGCTTTAAAGGCAGTAGATGAATGCAGAATTTGATCCAACTGTTTTTTTCCCTTTGTCTGTAAATTCTTTGCTGTCAACAAGCAAACCTGCAACCCACTGTGAGCCCTGACAGTCCTCAACCTCAGAGGTGACTCTGGGACCCAGACTGGGCTCTTCAGTTCTTGGACAACTGAACTTTCCCAACAGAACTTCAACACAAATAAGGAAATATTTGACCTACTATGCTGTGTATTTTTCTGTTCTTCAGCATCGCTTGGTCTGCCTGGTCCTGGAAGCCTCTTGGCTGTAGCATTTCATAATAAAGGTATTTAGGTTCTGTGCTGTGGATATAAACGTGAAAGAGCTGAGGCTTTACCCTTGGAATGTGAAGGTCTCAGCCATCAATACTAGCACCCGGCTGTCTTTGGAGAAAACTAATATCTGAGGATGATGTAGAAGTTTTATCAACTTTCACCTATTAAAGGGTCTGGTTTTTGTTGGGGTTTTTTTGTGTTTTGTTGGTTTTTTTTATTTTTTAAATAAAACAAATGTGTGAAGATGTGATAAACTATAGTTTTGGTATGGGGCCATTTTGAGGTAATACTCCTAATGTCTCACATAAAGTCTAAACAGGCAGTATTGACTGTGAGCTGAGACTCACCTCAAGACAAAGAACACTTGGAGAAGATTGAGAGGTCATTGGAGATGGTACTGTGCTGTTAAAGCAGCGACCTCCTACTTTTGTTGTCTATGAATTACTTAAAAACAAGGCCCTGTTCAAGGACAGGCTGGCCGAGGCATGGAGCCACCGGCTCGACTGGAAGGTGTCTCTGCCCACGGCGGGCCTTGGAACTGGATGGGCGCTGGTGTTCACCACCAATCATCCTGCGAGCCTGTGCAGCGTCATTACCCGAAGCCAGATTTACCTGGGCAGCTTTGGACGAAGACTTCGCGCTCCCAGCCTGAGGCCACTGGTTCCCACAGCGAAAGGGCTGGTAGGCTTTCAATTTATTTAAGTTTTAGATATAGATTTTTATTTTTTTCTTTTTGCTAACTCACTCCTCCTCGCCTGAGCCTCACTCGCCTTTGCGAATTAAGAAAGAAAAAAGCCAGAAGAACCCCTGGAATTTCAGGGAACGCCCGCGTTCCCATCGCGGGGCCGGGGCCGCGGG